>JAOWBB010006443.1:0-26006 GCA_028565995.1 Ricinus marginatus | reverse complement strand
AAATTCCGCTGGGAGAAATTGATACTTAAACGCGAAACATTGTCGCGGAGTTTCGCTCCTCCGCCTTCGTTGCAACCAACAGCGCGTTAACCGATTTCCGTGGAGCGTTTGTGGCACAGGTTAAACGTCGAGATCGAAAGGCAGGTACCGGGCAGCGTTAAACGAAACTTTTTCCGTACCTTCAGCAACAAAGAAAAGCCAAACTAATTTTTTAACAGTAACAATAATGGAATTATTCCTCTGAAAAAGCTTTTCTTCTGCAAGGCCAAATCTCTCCATACTTGGTGAACGTTCAAATCGTGTCCTTCTGAGCGTTTGAGACCTAATTAAAAATTTGCGCAGTTAAGAGATCCGCTGCGTTTTTTCATTTTTTTATTCTTATCCGAAACCCATACGACGTGGCCAAAAATTAAAAAATTAATTTTACGAATCGAAAAATTTATTGCGGACGACAAAATTTCGCGGTTTTTAAAGTCCGGATCGCATTTCGTATTCGAAGATTTTTTTTTTTTTTTTCTAAAATAGATGTCACGAATTTCGAATCCATCGGTGTGACAGCAGGACAATGCAATGCTGTGTCATCGGGAGCGTCACGTTTCTTTCATTTTTCGTCTTTTGTTGTTCTTGGTTTTTTTTTTTTGTATTTTTCTCCTCGGATTTCATGAATTTCCCCGAGGAATCTTCCGTCGGGTGTTCGCGTGCCTAGCTGCCTAGCTAAAATCCGTTCGAAGGGAGAATAACTTCACAGCCACTACTCCTCCTCGCGATTGCTGTCGTTTGCGGCCTCGCTTCGCTCTTTTATGTTCGCCATAAAAAAAAAAAAAAAAGCGCAAAGCGCACAACAAACGAAGCAAGTGATTTGTTTTTTTCCCTGTGTTTTCGACGCGCGGCCTGCCACGTCTCCTCAAGTTCCAATGTAAAGCCGTGTAAAGAACACGATCAGCGATTCACCGAGAAGATAAAAGAGAAAGAAACGAAACGCAGTTAATCGAACGATTGCCGCTGTGCTTTTCGCTAAAGTGGGAAAAGGACCCAATTCCGGCACGAGAAGAACGAAGAAATCTTTAAGAAAAAAAAAAAAAAAAAAAAAAACAAGACCGAAGCGAAATTAAGATGCCGACTCCTGAACGTTCGAAAGTGCAACGTTTTCGAAAAAGTGATCAAACGAATCATTAAACCACAGACGAATTAAGGTCGATGGCGATGACAAAAACATTTGATACACTCTGGACTTTTCCCCTCCCCCCCTTAAGTTAGATATTTGAAACTTAAATTTCCGGACGAATGAATGGATTTTTCAAGTCGCGAAAAGCGATGGCCACCGATCGCTCCTTCGCGCGAAAGAAAAAAGCAAAGTGAAATAAAATCTTATAAATATTAAACAGGAGCAAAAGAAAAAAATAATTTTTTTTTTTTCCGTTTCGCTCCTTACAGATGAATCGCACATCATTGCCAAACGAAACTCATGCAACTCACCCAATAACCAAGGTGATGAAAAACACAACCGCCATTTTAAATATAAACATTCTTGCAAATGCGAAATTGGGATTTTGTTTTCGCGTTTTTCGTCATGTGAAAGACGCCCAAAGAAAATCAATTTTTCCATTTTCGGGTTAACGCGATGTCTCGGGAATCGAAAAACTTTGACCTAAATTTGAAAAATGCCGTGCTCCGGCCACCGTCGTTCGACAACGGCAGTCGACGGTTTTTTTTTTTTTTTTAAATTTCGTTCCATCCCAACGTGCCGCGATTCCGTTTCGTCTCATTTCACGTGTCATCCGACAAACGAAATTTTTATTTTCCCGTTAAAAAAAAAAAAAAAAAAAAAAAAACTTTCCGGCCGGATTTATGCGAAAACTGAGAAATGAAATGTAAAAAAAAAAAGGATTGAAAAATAAATAATTTAAGGCAGTAAAAAGAGAAAAAAAAATTGTAAGTTGCCAGGCATGCGTACGGGCTCGGATTTTGACTTTCACCACGGCAACCGTCGGAACAAGGTGATTTGGCTTGAGCGATGCGGATGTTTCTTTTAAAAGTTTTCAAACCACGAAATAGTAGAAGGAAATAATAATGCTAGACACTTGGCTTCGGGAAAAATTGGAATGTGAAAAAATTAAAAAAAACATACCTTCGCTTATTATGACGTAAATAGTGGAAAACAAAAGAATTCCAAAATGGACGGCTTTTTCAAAATCACAGATCCGTTAAAAATTAAATAAATTAAAAAATATATATATATAATCCTACTATTCAAATCATATTAAAGGCGTAATAAACAGGTAAAAAAAAAAACGAAAATAAAATACACGAAAAAATTAAAGGAGATCCGAAACTGCTTCAACGATTACATTATTAACATACATTTTTTAAAAAGAGCAAAAAAATAAAATAAAATTATAAATTAAAAACAAAAAAAATTGCACTCGTCATTTGTTTTTCAAGCGTGACTGCCGAACTCGTTGATGTTATACCTTTACAGTCCCTCCGTCGAAGGGATTGTAGGTAGTGGGAGACCGTTTTTACTATGGAGGTTTGCATCGTACGTAGAATGAATTGCGCGTATAAGAAAACCGAAAGAAAATACTCTTCTAACATTTCAGACGGTTGCGAAACCGAATCCTAACAAACTCGCCTCCAAGGCTTCAAAATAAATGCCTCGCATCAGTCAACTAATGATTCCTCCAAGCTGCTCCGACTGAAATTTATTTTCAAAAAAAAAGAAAAAAAAAAAGGGAATTAAAATTTTGTTGTCTAGAATTATTTGTCATCCAAACAATAGTTAGCTTACGAGAAATTTTGATTCGAAAAAAAAAAAGGCGCCGAAAACGATTTATCGTTTGACAGGAAGTTTACGTTTCATTTGAAGGATGCGAGTTTATTTAACGGAAAAACCAATTTTTTTTTTTGCTGTGAAAAATTTTTCTGACCAGCAGGCTGAGGCGGGAAAAATTTAGTTTTTAATTTGTAAAAAAAAAAAAAAAAGAATAAGTATAATAAAATGAATGTAACCGGCATTGCAAATCTCGCACGGAGCTAATGTTTTTGCGGTTAATCACAATGTGCGCTAAGGTTTCTATGAATCATTTTTTTCGCTTTACGAATATCGAACTTAATGAGGCTTTTAAAAGTAACGTTGTCGAAACCGTTTGTTGTTTTTAATTTTGTTTTTTTCTCCGTTTGAATTATTTCCAATTTTTCGTGGATTTTTCCTAACGCATCAAAAGCTTTCGGGGGGCAAAAAAAATGAAAGAAAGAAACCTGCTTTTTTTTTTTTTTAACGATTAAATAATAACTGGAAAATTTAATTTAAAAATTCGGAAAGAGATACGCGTTCGAGAATTTTCACTCTCGTTACGGGTTAAAATATTAATAAACTAATGAGGAATATGAAAAATGTAACTTTCAACATTCCTCATTTCATCCAATCGATGATGACACGGCGAACGGAAAATCTACAATTTCGTCGAAGCTTATTTGTTTCGTTAATTTGGCGCTTTTACGTCCGGAAGGGAAGAAAATTCCGCAACGGAATTTAGTTTTCGTTAACTTTTTTTTTGCTAATTCACATTTTATGTCGAGGATTGTAATGCAGATTGGAAATTTCGTCCGAGTTTATGCAGCGACCCGTTGCTCATTGAAAGCGACTTTCGCCGATATCAAAGGTCATTTCTAAAGACACGAACACTTCGCTTACCTTTTTTCTTCATTCAAACCACGTCACTCGTTAATGCACGGGGAAAGGGGGAGGAATTACGCATTCTTCACGTACTTTTTTTTTTTTTTTTTTAAGAAAAAGTGGCGGAGAAAGAAAAAGTGGCGTCTTTTTTCGAAAAATTTCATCCAAGCTCCATTAGCATAAGTAACGAATTAAAACAGCTCTCGTAATATTGGCGTTAGAAAAAAAATTATAACTCATCCTCGCTGCGTTCTAATTTTTTGCTTAAGGTTAATCGCTCGTGACCTTTTTATGAGGTTAAAATCGCATTTATTATTTCCTACACGCAGTTTTCGGTTTCCTTGATGAAGCATTTTTTTTTTTTTTTTTTTTTTTTTTTAATTTGGTCCCGATTAACTTTGGGCAGGAAAAAAACTTTTCTGTCTTGATTCTCCTCTCCCGAGATACGAAAAGATGAAAGCACCACGCGGAATTGAAATAACACGTGAATTGCGTAAAAAAACGTAATTGGCAATTGCAGTTTGATCTAATCGTAACGCGGAGCCAAAAGGAAAATCAACATGTGAATAAATTTGATCAATTCTCTGTATAAATTATTTCTTTCGCGAACGATAATGGGGTGAAATCAAATGCTTCGATTTATGCAAGAAGTCAATGTTACGGTTAAAATGTTGAATGGTTTATTTTAGACTTAAGAATTAAACATTATTCATATTTATAGAAAGAACTTCACTGCAAACCGGAGCCGTGCACTGCTCCGCTACTTTTAGGTTTCAAAAATATATTCATAAAGCAGTTAATATTCATAACTGCGAGCGACACACATTTGTTTGAGGTGATTTTGGAGTCATTTCATTACCGTCTTTCACGAGAAATGTCCCAACCCCTCTCGATACAAAGCATATGATATGTTCGCACTCTCCGCTCAAGCGACTCAAAGTCCGGCACTGATTCAAATCCAAGGATCCAGGACCCTTTTTCGACAACGAAAAATCCCTCAAACCACCCCTGAGAGCATTTCTCTGCGGCACGACTTTAATGGAAGTTTTTCTCCTCGACCACTGGTCGATCCTGTCCAGCGGACGTCTTGGCAATGTGCATCACAAACTGATTTGATGCCCACTCTGCGTATGCGGTGTTCGAAAGCAAGCCGAAGAGAAATTTGCTCCCGGATATGGTCGTCGCGAGACGGAAGTGCACAAATGTCGTGAAAGTGCCTTTGTGATTGTAAGGAAGCCAAAATAAAGATGTTTGATTAATTGCCGGAAAAATGACGGGAAACGGGAATCGGAAAAATTCCTGCCGCATTTGCGAACAATTTTAACTTTAGGACAATTTGTCTTTCACTATATTGAAATTAAAATAGTTTTGATAAAGACCAAAGCATAGAAACTGAATCCGAATTGTGTTATTCAAGTAACAACCACTGAATAACATGACATATAAAATCATATTTTTCGGTTTGATAAAAAAAAAAAAAAAGGTATGGAAATTTAAAATCCCCCAAAAACTGTGGTAGAACCTGAAATTGAAAAACTAAATATTCCACATTTATATACATATATACACACACAAATTTTGAAGTTTGACTTAATGTTCAGAACTAAAAGCGTTTAAATTAATAATCGAGCAGCATTTCTGTGACTATTCATTCCTCTTTGCAATACATTATTTTAAATCTTGGTAAACCCTCTTTCGTATGGACTTTTGCATGCAATTTTAAACTAAATGATATATAATAAAAAATTTTTTTTCCATATATTTATATAAAAAAATTTTCTTTCTCTTTCTTCTTTTAAAAAAAACTGAAAATTTAATTTATTAAGTTAATTTTCACTTTTACTAAGTTAATACTAATTAAGTAATTATTTCTTTTAATATTACTTAATATAATTTTAAGAATAAAAAAGAATCTTACTGAAAGTTAAAAATGTTAAATTTTCAGTAATAAGAAAAGGAACATTTGTTGCGTCTAAAATATTTTTTTTATTAGTTTGATTTCATGCAAGGAATATATGAATCAGTAATCTCTTTTGAATACTTCTAAAACATCCTTTATAATAGAATTTTCATTATAAGATACATAAACACTAAATAATCTGATCTAACATAAGAATAAAGGAACAGCAAATTTTGTTATTCTTTAAAATAAAATTTGCAATTTTTTATGACATTAATTAAAATTAATACATAAATAAATGAAGATAAGCGAACCGAGAGCTGTGCTCTGGGGTGCGTTCAATATGGTGCCTGCGGTAAATATTAATGAAAAGTAGTTTAAAGAGTGAAGTGTACAGAGTTTCGCATCTGATTCTTCTTGAGATTGATTTTTTTTATTTTTTTCTTCTTCTCTTTAAATGGCGTTCGAGAGCAGGCGACAAGAAAATATCATTTTTCGAGCCGCGACTTACTTCCCCCATTTTTGGAAGAGTCCCATCCTCTGGCATCTGCAGTTGGATCCCCAAAGGTTGCATCTGCAGGTGGAATTGTGGCAACAATCTTTGTGTCTGTGGTCGCAGCTACCCCCTCTCCTGATGCACGACCTCCTGAAAATGCAAATGTAGGAAAAGCGTCTTGAATGTGGAAAGCAAGAACGGCGTCAGCCGTTCCCGAAATTCGGGAGGCTTTTTCGGAAAAGAAGTTATCGTGCCCGGCTCCTGTTTGGTTTGTGCGGCACAGGTATTTCACACTGTCGGAAGGCTTCGGCTTCGCGCTTGTAAACATTCGCTATTATCTTACCTCAATGGAGTGTAGGGTTTGGGTGCCCGCCTGCATGCAACGGAAAAGAAGAATGATTAGTTTTTATAGCTAATAATAAAATTCGAATAACAAGTGATAAATTGTCATAAATTCTTACTTTTCCTGCGCTTGCTCCAGCAATCTTTCCAGAGTATTGTCGCCGTAGTCTTCCAGCTCCTCCAATCCTTCATCTGTAACAAAATTCATAATTTCAAATTTTTCACATTAATTTCAACAATTTTAACCTTTCCAGTTTCTAACATAAGGAAAATTAATGGGAGGAGGAATGAATAATACATATATGTTATTTGGAAACCGAAATTATACGATTTCACTGTTGAAAAATTTTCTTTAATATAAACCGCTGTTGAACTTGATCTTGGTATGTTTTCTTAATTGAAAAACTGAACTAGCTGCAAAGTATAATGTTTCTGCATGTTTCATTATTTTAAGATCTTTTAGAGACAGGACAAATTGGGCATCGGCAAACAACGTCGAGGGTGTGGTCCTCCGTTCTACCTCAAAATACTTGCTGACATGCATAGGGATCACCCGTTGGTTGGGCACAGAATAAAAGACGAGAACCGCTGTCGAATAAGAAAAACACTGCTCTTTCCCAACTTGACGCAGCTCTTAATTACCACATTTAACTGCGTAAATTATTCCAGTTCGGTTTTAACAAAACTTTTTTTAAAACATGGTTAGAAAAAGGAAAAGTTCGAGCTCCAATTCTTCGTCAAAAGTTCATCTTGACATGGTATTTGCCCATCATGGTAACAGTTTTCCCTTGCAATTCTAAGGTGGGAGTAATCCTTAGATCAAGAATTTTATCCAACTTCGGAAGTAAACGGAATTCGTGGATGAATTCAATATTATTTTTTCCCAGCCGAGAAGGCGTACTTTTTACTTGGACAAACAGCTTTATCTTCGTGGTTTTTTTCGTTTCTTGCAATAATTTCGGTTCTCGAAAAGATGAATTTCAATGAATTATGGAAGTGAAATTCTAGAAAGGGCCGAAAGTCGGACATCAGAGCATCTAAAAAAAGAAAATGTCGCGTTTCAAATCTTTAATTTAAAAATAAAAACTAAGCCTTATCAATTTTCTCCAGTTTCCGATATTTCAATTAAAAAAAATAAAATATGCAAAAATCCCCGCTACGTATGATCTTGTTACAGTTTCGTATTTATTACGCGTTAAGCCAAAATTTCCATTCATTACGAGATCTAAAACCCCATTTGGGACGATTTTCCTTGATTTATGACAGATTTAAATTTCAACGTCATAAAAAAAAAAAAAAAAAAAAAAAACAGACGAAAAAAAAAAAACCACCTTGAATTTCCCGATATCTCTCTATAATTTATATATATATATATATAATTCAGATCCGTCTACATCATATCGGGTTTCTCGCAATATTCTCGAATCGGTTAAAATTCGATATCTTTCGCTCTCGAACGTTTGCTGTCAAATAAAAAAAGGAAAAATAATCACGTGTCACCAGCGTCGATGCTCGCGGTGCTCGTTAACGAATACCCACCAATATCAGCCCGGATTCCCGAAAGAAAAAAATCCATCCCAATGGGGAAATCCAGAAGATCATTAGGGCAGGATCGGCACCTCGCACATCGCATAAATCACTACGCGTCACATAACGAAATCGAATACGTGCGGCTTAATTAAGGCAAGATGAGTGCGGGATTCTTCCAGCATCGTGCGCTTGGTATCCCGATGTTGATGCTGAAGCACATTTGACATTTATGCCGCGAGCGTTACCTAAAATTAGCCCCCTCCCTGACGTTTGCGGGCAGTTTGGAAAATGATCCGCGGCGCACCGAATCCCGGAAAATCTCCCGAACACGCTCCCCGGATGAGGAAAACACATTGGATACGTTTCATTGTTATACTTCGATTGTGCGAGAAGCTTGAAACGGTGTTTGACGAGAAAAAAAAAATCTGGGGGAAAATTAGACGGTGGGCTTTATCCATTCTTTGCCAAAATACTTGGTAATACTTATTTTTAATAAGTAAAATATTTATATTTTTTATAAGTAAAAATTATTATTTTTTAATTATATAAATTAAATATTTATATAAATTATATAAATATAAAAATTATTATTTTTAATAAGTAAAAAATACTTATTTTTTAATTATCTACATTTCCTTACTTTTTAATTTTTAATGCCCGAACTCCATCGAAATTCATTAAAGGGCTAATTCTCATTTTTATTTCTCACTACAGAGTTAAAACCGCTGGGTCACGATCCGAGCGGAAAAATGATCTCGCTATAACCGAAACGACCGCAACGAAGAAGCTCCAGCCACGTTACCGCTTTCCCGGTTTGCCCACTTCCCTCCCGAAAAGTCCTCCCTACACCTTTTATAAAGTGCATTTAACGTTCAGGATCGAATGTGCATAGGATTTTCCTTAAGGGATCCTGCGGGCCTTCGTTCCGGTCAGCGCTTCAAAGGTGGGTATTTCGGACGTGACCTCAATCGCGGCCCGACGCCCATTTTTCCGAACGAGGCACGTTGAAGGTTGCTCTGGAAAATGACGGAAATGCTGCCAGCGGGAGGAAGACAGAAAAAAAAAGCCGTTATTAAAATCCTTTAATCGGCCGGAAAATTTAATCTGGAAGAAATGAACAGGACACGCGGAGCTGTTTCGAGAACAGGAATGTGGGAAGAGGAGCCGAAGGGGGTCCGGGCAAACAAAAAATCGATGGTGCCCTGCTTTCCGGAACTCTTCTAGGGGACGTGCTTGTCCGTAAGGTGTCGCGAGCGGAAACTGCTCTACCCGCGGAAGTTTCCGTTTCGCTCCCATCCGATACTCGCATATTGAATTTCGCATTTCTCGGTTTTGCTTCTTCTGCCGAATTGAATAACGGAAACGGTTCACTGCATGCGGTGAACTTTCCCACAAATTTTGACTTGTTTGTTTACCATGTGAAATTCCGTCGTTAGCTACATGTGTAATTGGGTTTTGAAAATCGAGTCCAATTTAGCCGGCTGCGGAATTTGATGCAATTCGCACGATAATTTCCCGAGATGTAGATGGGAAACGATGGTTGGAATTAATTTTCTTTTTCTCCATCGGCTTTTTCCATTGACTGAAGCACTTTTCATTGGGATTTAACTTCTTGCGTGAGGCTTTAAACATTGGGGTTTGCGCTTGTCTCGAGAGAACGGATACGAAGAACAACTCCAACGAGGGATTTTCCCCAAAATGTTTTCTTTCTAATAATTAGAAAGAAACACTAGAATATCTTGAGAGACAGAGAAATGGTTTACAGTTAGTATTTCAAATGGAAGAATCTGTCGGCGCTTTCAAGTAAAATTTGTAACAGCCATCAAAAAGAAAAAACAACGTCAACGCTCGAAGTTTCCTAACGCACGATTTCTTATTCAAGAAGAACCATTTGATTGCATTTTACAATAAATTGCTCTCGGATCATTTAAAAAAATATTTCGCACAAGTCCAGTTTCGCCTACCTTTTGCCAGGAGGTTGTTATTTGACTCCTAACATTCTCATGAGCTTCGATGTATTACATAAATGAAAATGTTACAAATGAATGCGAAGATTCTCACATCGTGGCCTTTGATAAGGGCATAACTTTCATAGAAATATGTCATTTCCTTTTCAAAACTAAGTTCTTCGGCTGAGAACCGGCCATCTGGATGAAGAGCACATCTCGCAGAGTAAAGCGAACCTCAATTTAACCGGATTCTTTCCTTTTGTTATGCTTCATACTTGTACACCATTGAAGTGGGATATTGTGATCGGTGAAAATGTCAAAATATTTTTGATTCCCAGCGGCCACGTCGACTCTTAAGCAATGCTAACTCCGATTACGGATATGGAATATTAATAAAATTTCTCGTTCGATTTTAATTGCAATTAAAAAATTTAGAATTAAAGCAACATTTAAGATGCTGCGTAAACTATCTTAAATTTCTGCTTGCAAACTCCGTGACATGTATAAATAAGGCTTTCGCATTGTTAAAATACCGTATCATATTCAAGGTTTATCTCCCATTACACGTTATTAACTATTTGTGCCATCGCTCCACTACCAGACGACAACTCATTTTACGATGGTTGAATTTCCTTCGTTACAGCAGATTTATCCCGCTGCGGCATAGATGGTCGCTGTGACGGCATGCCGGTAATTTGAATAATCTCGCTGTCAAACAACAAAATTGAAAATACGATTTTCCTGATGTGCCAATGGCAGAGAGCAATCGCTTCTTCAGCTGCAGTTTGTCTTTTTTGCCCAAATAACATCCTTTTCAAAATCCATTCGTTTATACAAACATTATATTTTGGTTTGATCGATCTTAAATACCTCGATCAAACATACACGTGATGGCCATGAAGCATCAAATCAGAAAAAGAAATAAAAATCCTACAGGAATTAAGGAAAAGTGACGATAATTTCCCTTCCCCGGAGAACGCGAAGAAAATAGTAAAAATGGCATATCCTATTTGTGAACACAATGGAGAGGACAAGGACGAACAAGAAAAAGTAGTTAAGAATAAATCTGGTCATTCGAAAGCGTCGCAGGAACAAGGGATCATTAAGTGTGATTCATTCGAATCCGAAAATAATCTCCCAACAGCGCAGAAACTTACTTTAATACGGATTTTATGATGTCTTTGAGCTCTGATGCAGAAAGTGTTAAGGAGCGGACAACAGCTTTCGCAAACCCATCAGTCCTGAACACCTATCTAATATCACGTTCAATAAATGTAATACTCACCATCTTCCAGATAGGGATAAGCAACAGAAGTGGCAATTAGCGCTGCAAACACCATCGCAACCGCCCCTTTAATTATCCAGTCGCTGTGCATGGCTGGAAAAAAGAAAACAAAAATCAGACATGAATTTTCCTGTCGTAACGATTAGGCTTGTGACGTCGAAGGGCAAGCTCCAGGAGTGGGAAAGGGTTCAATACTCGCGCTGAAATCCTCCGACTCGATAGTCGAATCCAGCAGGGCATCGGAATTTTTTTTTAACCATCGAAAAGTTCCCATCGTTCCCGGAGAACATTTCAGTCGGAGAAAACACATTGAAATTTTCCCCTTACCCCCGCTTTACTTTACCCGCATCTGGATAGGTCAGTGGTGATTCAAACTACCCCATTGCCAAACGCTGAAGGAATGCATTTGGAATATAAAAAAGACGGGACAACACTCAAAGAAAAAAAGAAACCCTCCATCAACTCCCAAAAGATGATTGAAAAAGTAATTTATTTTGAGAGTTTTACTCGCACTTTTATAAGCGAGCCGTTAACAAAAACCAACGACCTAATATCCGCTCCTCGGAAATAACCTCCTCCCCAATCGAGATGTGAGATCGAGATTCCATTTCTTCGCATGCCCGCAAAAAGGGGAAATTAATCAAATGCGCCCAGAGATATTTTTGAAGAACATATCAGCCAAGCGACGTGGCAGGTTTCTGAGCAAAAGGCTCAGAGCTGCAAAAGTACATAAGATGCCTAATTCTAGAGACACTTCGGCGTAACGAAACGCAAACTTATTACGGAAGAAAGTGTAAAGTACGGTTAACAAGCAGCGCAAGTGTCGCTTAATGAACTCCACAACTTACTAACAAAGAAACTTATAAGCGAAGTATCATTCAAGGTTGCAAACGTTAAGATATAAAAATATTTTTTTCAGAGAAAAAACCATTTTGAATCGTATTTTATATTTGTTGTAAGTGAAATGAAATTGAAATTGAATTTTTTTTCCTCTCTTCCTTATCCAGTAACAATTTCCCAACGTAATATAATTTGAACTGCAATCATTCGAATTATTTTCCTTTTTTCAACGGGAATACAAAGCCAATTAATTACGAGGTTCATTGAGCCCAACGTGGAGGTTTTATTAGGACTCCCGCGGATTTCGGGGAGGGCTTTCACTGCAAAATCGGAAAATCCCATCCGGGCAGAAAGGATTTTGATTCGAACCGTTTACTTCCTCTTTCTTATTCGGGTCGCTCCGACAGAATTCAGATCGATTCGGCTGCACTTTAAGGTAACTATTAAAGAAGAGCGAAATTTGCTTCACCAACGAGTTATGTCAATAAAAAGCAACAGCAGCCGCGAATGGGTGATTGATTGCTCTCGCGTGGGAAACTTTTTGACGAGGGTAGGGAAAGATCGTGACTGCCTGCCCTGCGGGATGATGAAGTTTGAGCTTTAATTATCCGGAGAATCCATGCGGAATTTCAGTCAGATCAAACATTCTCCGGAGAGGATAAAATAAATAGACGCGCCCCGTGATGGAATAGGACGACGTCGAAACGAATTATGAACTTCCCAAAATATGGCGTCGGGCCCGTCTCCTTTTCCTGCCAGGCAGCCACACGTAAATCAGCTTTATCTAATTACAATTCCACAAGTGGACAAATACAGAAAAACTTCACCCAGATAATACTTTTGCCCCAAAATATCAATTGCATTCATGCTGAACTTATCCATTCTCACATGGGGATGCTCTAAAAGGGAACCAAGTGTAACATGAATGCGAAATAAAGAGTTTGTGGATGCATGCTATCTAAAAGGGATTAAGAAAACAAGATAATTTTCGTAAATAATCTAAAATTTAACTAAACTAAGGGTTTTCGTGTTTTTAGAAGCATTTGTTCTGTCTTATTTAAGTGAAATTTGATTATATGGTAATAAACATTGAATAAGTGATTATATGGTAATAATGCGGAGGAGAGAGAGAGAGAGAAAGACACCTTTTTGTTTAAATCTTGGCGATGGCTTTTTGGCAAAAGCATCGAGCTTTCTGGCAAAAACCTTTGCGGGTTAGGTTAGAATGAAGTGATCGTGATGCGCAAAATATCACTTAATTAGACGAATGTGATCTGCATCTCAAGGGTAATGTATCGCAGTTACATAATAATATTTCTTAAATACAAAATTTCATATTTAATTTTCTTCAAAAGGAACTTAACATCTTAAGGACGCAATATCCAATAATTCGACCCCAATAATATCAACCATATTAAAGATTCAAAAGGGTTGTAAAACCTAATAATATATGAAATGTTATCTTTTTTAGCCTCGGTTTATGGAATTTATAACGAGTTTTTGACTCAAACCAAACGCAAAATAATAAATTTTTTTAAATGGAATATAAAAACTACAAATGGCATTCGGTTTATACATTTATATAGACATATTTTTCTTTATTTACCATTCCAACTAAGCTCACAATAATATCGGTAACAGACAGAGGATGGTAAAAAAAGTAACAGAAAAAGATTCAATTTTTTTCATTCATTTGATTCTTTTGCTAAAATTTTCTTTTTAAAATCGACTTCTTAGATCTGAACCTTAAAACTTACGATTGTTTTATCAAAACACAGGATGGAACAGCGGGAATACATCAAAAGCAACAGAAATAATGGAAATAAAACAAGGCAAATATTTACCGAGAATGTTTGGAGCGAACAGTTTAAACATTCAAGCGAATATTTCTTGCCGAAGAAAGTTTTCGCGGCGCTATTAAAATTTTCTTTTAATGGAACTACGATATAAGTATCGCGGCCAAAATCTACTCTGCTCTTGTGATGCTGACTGATTCCGAATCGAATCAAAGCCCCCGTACAAATGTATAATTTTCTTCGTGGAGGGGTGCTTTTAAATGTCGTCCTCTGGCCTACGCAAAACGCTACGCATTTTCATTTTGACAAGTTGCTTTTCAGCTCCTGTTGAATGAGCTTGCGCTGCCCGGACCCTTCCCTATTTCTAAGGCAACTTTATGAAACAACGGAACAAAATCATATTTTCTGCTTCATCCCCCATCCCCGAGTATATGAAAAATCTTTCTTATTCGCATTGCTCAAGTTTTTTTTTCCCTTTAAATTGAATCGTACGTGGATTCTTGTTGAAAAGGTTACCGAAGTCTTCTTATGCTAATTACGATGAAACTGTGACATATATATATATCCACACATGCACAATAAATATTAAATTTATATAATATCAGCCTCGTAAATTTAACGAAAAAGCCAATTTAACTAATAAAAATGTGATATTTTCAATTTTAATTGAAAAAAATTAAACAGCCACTTACCAATTTATTTTCCAGATGGAATGCCTCTGCATTAGAAACACCATTCGGATCACATATATTTTTAATTTACTGCATAAATTGTATGTACAAATATTTATGAAAATTCTCCCATAATGGATGTATGTATGTTGGCAAGTGCAGAATCAAATTTCATTTTAAAGGTATTTTGTATATTGAAAGCTTTGAATTATTACCCACACAAAGACAGGGCAATCTATAATGCCAGCTGAAACCTCCAAAAATCTATGAAATAAAATAATAACAACATACTTCACTTTCTATATGAAATATCTGAATGAAATTAAGGTATCCCTTAATTTTAACTTACAAAGCAAATAATTCTGATAATTTGCCATCAATTAATTTTATATCTATTTTTGATTTTAAAAATTATAACAGAAATTGAAAAACATTTTTTTATTCATTTATAATTACACCAAAAATTCTTTGTCTAATTTAAATAAAAATTATTACCTCTAAACTGGCTGTTACAACAGATTGCTTATTTTTAACATGAATTATCTTCAAAGTATTGCCAGGTCTGCCTGCAGTTGCAACATAATTTTCATTTGAGAAACTTAATGCTATTTTATATCCACCTCCAGGGTGTACCATTTTGTTTTCTATAGGCTGCCTGTAAAAAAAATGGATAATATATATAATTTCATCATATAAGTAATGAACTGACAACTTGTTTTCACTTTGTACTGTCAATATTTAACATATGGATTACTAAGGACTGAATTTTTCTTAAGTGTAAATAAATATATATTTTTTACTATATTCACAGCTCAACAGTGACTGATCTGTTGTGTCTTTTCCTGCACAACATAAATTTGAATGATGCCTGGAGAAAAGTTGAAGTAATATTTTAAAAATAACTTTGTTAATATAAAACTCACGAAACTGAACTAATGCTGGTGTTCAATAATTCACCACCAGCTAAAACAACAATTGATTTCGATTGAAGACTCCAAGACATTCCTGTTAATGGTACAAGACCACAAATCACACAACTAAGAGACTGAAGTGTGAGAATATTATACAGTCTAATAACTCCATTTTTCTCACCCACAAGAAGTTTTACGGGATCATCACGACGCCAACAAAGGCACATTCCTAAACAGATAAATTTTATTTTTGATTTATTACTAAATATAAGCAACAACTAAGAAATTTTTTGAATTCAGAGTTAGAAAACATAATATTACTGTATTTAAGAAGTAAATAAATAATTTTTAAAAATAAAAGTAAAAAAATAAATTTTTTCATCAAAACTTTACCTGGTGAAGTTAAATGAAATGTGTTTAACAAATGAAATTCTTGATTAACAGACCATAATTTGCATGTTAAATCATCACTGACTGAAGCAAGATAATCTCCTTCAACATCATAGGCACAATCATTTATATAATCTGAATGTCCTTGTATTTCCTGTAAATGTAAATACTGCTATTTAATTTCCTTTTCATAATTTAAATTTTTTACTACTTCAAGCCTCTTCATAAATTATTAATTTCAAATTAGTTAAATTGATCATTACTTCCGGCATAATAAAGTGCATGTTACAATTATAAATTGTAACTTCTAAGTTAAAACTTTTCATAATTCACAACATAAATTAAGAGTGCAAGTTACCCTTCTAGTATGACGCTTTGTTGCAATATCACTAGCTAGAATTCTCAGGCTAAAATCATTATTTGCAGAACATATTTCAATTTGTTTTGGAATCTTATTTAATGACGTATTTGGACTCCAACACAATGCGTGAACTCTTTGTCCGTTATAAAATTCCTCGACTTGTTCAAATTCCACGTCTTGCTCCAAATCGTCAAATTCTTCCTGTAAGGATAACAAATTTTCATGCAGTTTGTACAATAATAACTACCATAACCCTTATTTTATATGATCGAGAAAATAACTTTAAAATTTCCAATAAAACGAAAGTCAAAAAATAAATAATGAAAGCAACCAATATAGGTTATGCCAGGAATTTACCTGAAATTTAAGTATTCCCACAATGATCTTGTTCCTGAAAGCTAGACATATTAAATTCTGTGACCACTCGAAAGGCGACAAGCTCACGTATTCTATTTTCTCTTTGAAATCTATGTCAAAAAAAGAACCTGTCATGGTGCTTCGTGAAAAATCCCTAAAGTGCATAAAATGCGTACGGTTGTATAGCTTCTTTCAGTTAATCTAAACAAATGCTTCCGTAACGGAAACCGGAAGTTACAATTCTTCTCAATTGGAAAATACGTTATAAAAGTGAAAAACAAGTTTTCAAAACCATAGGCATTTGAAATTTTCCTTTGCTAATGAGGTAAATATTTTTGTTTTAAATTATCAGAGATTTAAATTGAAATTCGAACCATATATGAATCTATATTAATTCTAAACTTTTCATTTTCAAAAATTTAATGTCTAATGTTTTTAAAGATGTGGATTCAGCGTTTGACATGTGGAACTGTTATTAGTTTTATTTTTATTAATTTTAAATAAACAATTTCATTCAGAAACTTACAATACTGAATTGGAACATGTACTCAAAGAAATTTTATTATATTAATATTTTTTGCAATTTAAATTAAAAACCTAAGAAATTTATATTATTCAGCATAATTTTTAAAAATCTACTTATAAACATTGAGATCATATCAGAAAATAATTTTTTTATACTTTGGCCCATGAAAATTTTTGTAAAACATTCATGACAGGTAATCATCAAGTATTTTTAGTAATATAAAGAAATAACAAATTAATCATAATACTTGTTTTTGAACAACAATGGTCAATTTTATTTATGTATATCCATTATAATTACCAGTATAAGATCAAATTTTGATTTGTAAGATTCTGGTAATTCTTTCTCTGTTATGAAATAAAATAAATATCACAGTAACATTCTAACATAAATAGTTTATCTCACAGTATAAAATATTGAATGAAAACCTATTTTTCTAATAAAATCAGCAAAAACATAAAGATTGGTTTACATTTTTTCACTGTTATCTCAATACTTTAAAATTTTTTAAGCTTCTTGACAGTTAAAAATTGCTTATATGGCCATCAGTAGAGTGCCAATAACAAACAACAGTTTTATAACAAAAAATCCAATGATAATCATTTTAATGAATCTTCTTCATTTGATACATAAAAAGTTAAAATTGCATTTCAAATTTGTTTTTTTAAACATTTGAATTGACCCAAAGGAAAATAATGTGATGGTTAACAGTGAGAAAACTCAAAACAGTTGAATTTTTACTTTTGATCATAACAGTTTATTTTAAAAAACAATTTTTCAAAAATAATGACTAGAAACCAATAAAATGTTATTCAAATTTTTTCTGAAGTTTATTCTTATATAATACTGGTAGTAAAGACAGGAATGCAAATAAACCTGAAAATATAAAAAGTAGATAATGTATGAAATGTTTTAAAAAGTAGTATTCAAAAAGAAAATGATTAATTTGTGCCAAGTCAAAAATCTAAAATTTTTAATGCACATATTATTTGTAATAAAGTTTTTAATATAAAAATCCCATTTACATATGCAACCAAAGTTTTACAAACATTTTAAATAATCTATACTTACATAATAAAAAAATTGAATTCCAAGACCAAGTTGATTTATCAGATGACAGCTCATGAAGGGTTTGCCCAGCCTGAATGGCTAAAAATGAAGGAGGTCCAACTCCCAGGAATGTTCCCAGCCAAAAAGGAAATAAAGGCACATCAATGCAAGGAGATACAAGATTAATGAACCAATTAGGTAAAAATGGTGTCATCCTTAGAAACAACATATAATTAAATATGTTATCTCTGTGTTTATTTACCTGTGCATAATAATTATATTTAGAGCATAAATCTTCAAATAATGAAGAATTTCAAATAAAAACTATTTGAAACAAACTTACAGTATTTGCCCATTTGTTTGCTTCATTAGGGAGATATTTCTCCACTAATCTTTTACCTAAAATTGATGAAAGTAAATAACATAGAGAAGCCCCAGTGGCTGAGCAAAAACAAACTAATAACAGAGCATATGGGAAGGGAAATAAAAATCCAGAGAGAATAGAAAGTGAAATGGAACCAGGAATGGCAAAAGTTTGGAGACTGATATATTAGTTAAGGAAAACATTTTAATTTCAAAATACATGTGTCTGTCAATTTATAAGTAATATAATTAATATATGAGGAAAATCAGAAGCTAGGCACATGTTTATGATAAAAAGCAAAAAATACAAATAAATTCTCTATGAAAAATTGTGTTATAATGCTGGAAAATTTATATTGTAGACAGAAAATTATCAAATTGATACTTTCCTTACATGTCCTTAAGCAAATACACCCATAGGTAAAGTAAATTTTTTTTTTCTTACACTTGTGCAATAAATGTGAATGAAAAAAAATAGTTTTGGCTAATAATAAAAGATGAATATGACTTTGGTAACAGTAAACTTACATGGTGAACATTATCAATTAATATAAGACCAAAAAAATAATTTTCATATTATTATTTAAGTTACCAATCTAGTTATATTAGTCCCTCAATTTAAAAAATTGAGGATTAATATATTTAAAATTTTAATTGTAAATGATTATTCATCACAGGTAGTAAATTTTAAAGATTATAAAACAAATTTTTTTCACTAGTCAATATAATATATCATATTTGAATCAATAACGAAAGGATACAATATATAAGTAACAAAAACTAAGATGACAACTTCTAGGTAATATTTTTCTTTGTACCTATTAAGCACTTGACCCAAGTTTTTAACATCTTCAATTTGCATTGGATATTTAAAAACTAATTTTTCATATCTGAAAACAAAAATTATTGAAACTGTAAAAAGTAAGGTTTTTACAAAAACCTAGGTTTTCATAATTATTATTCTAACTTAATGAAACATGTTCATTTTTGTTAATATTCAGAAGTTAATTACTTTAAAACTATTCAAAATAACAAAATCATAAATTATTACAAAAGAATTATATTAAAAATAAAGAATAAAATTAAGAATAAAGTAAAAGAGCAATATATAATAATATTTGAACTTAGTATCCAAAATGCTTAGTAATGTAAAGAAAAAGATTTTAAAATATAAAATAAATAAATATGGCAATTCCCATTTTATTATAAACAGTCTATATGCTTAATGTATTTGATATATCCAGACATTAATTTAATGGAAAACATATATGTACATATAAAGAATTTGAGTACAGAAAAAAAAGCTCCAAATTTCTATTAGTACTTACTCTTCTAATTTGGGCAAACTCATACAAACCCATGCTAATGCACTTGCAGATATAAAAAATATGATGCCCACCACTATAATAGCATTCCTCATGCTGCCATTAGAAACAGAGTGAACTTTACATTCTTTTTCTGTAAAAATGATAATTATTTTTTAATAATATGTTTATTAAATTATTGTTCTTATACATATATTTAATGAAAAAAATTGCTATCATGCCTTAATATGCCTACTGGAAACAAATTACATGAAACTCATTTGTAATTAATTAATTTCAAGATTGTAAAAATTAATTAGTAGTTTCAAAAAATTCTTTATATATATCAGTTTCTTATCTTAATAATAAGATTATTATTAGTATTACTGTTATTATTTTTATTTTGGCAAAAAATCTGTTTTAAAATTTTTTGATATCTAATTATTGCAACATATTTAAAGGTGTTCACGAAACGAATTTAGATTGATTTGTATTTGAGTTTTAATGATTAAAACGTTTCATAATGTAATTTAAACATTACTAAATGCAATCATGCTATTCTTTTTGTTTTTCCTTATTAAATTTAAATTCACCTGAATCTGATGAAACGTCATTCTTTGTGACACCTTTTCGTTGTCTATTCGAAATCATATTTGAAGTATTCATAAATTCATCGAGCAAAGTAATGCATGATAAGAGAAGAAACAAAAAAATTAAAAACGCTTTATTTGATAAAAAAAAATTATTCCCGCTCTTTGTGTAATGTATAAGAAACAATTATTTTTATTCAAATGAGTTTCAAATCTTGCGAAATATAAAAAAAGAGGTCGTAAAATAATTATCTTTAGTGTTGTAAACCGAATATAAATACTCCGGACGTGGCAGAAGATAAATCTTACATCCTGCTTCTGTCCGATCACAGTGCGCGCCGTTATGTGCACTTTTGCCTTGTTTAAAACGTAACCTCAGGTAAATAAAAAAAACGTGCAAGATAATTGGTTATCTCAGTGTAAAGATATCATTTAGTAGATGAAATGTGAGGATCGAATGGGTGTGCTCATCCGGACTCTGTATGTAAAAAAAGAGGTTAGTTTAATTTAAAAATCTTATGATTGTCATTTATTTCCAATGAAAATGACTTTTCTAAATTTCATCGCAATAGTTTTCTTTTTCGTTTCATGTCTTTTACATATTTTGCTACAGATTTTATTTTTATTCGATATATATCCCATGGCACTAACACTTATTATTTAAGGTATGGAGATTTGATTCAGAAAAAATTTATCATAAAAAAAGAGATTTTGCTTGAATTCTTTTGTAATAAAACATGCCTTAACATAAAGTATGATATCATGATACATATAATACATATAATAAAAATATATAATTTTTCTTTATGAAAATTACACAAAGTATATTTTATAATATTTGTTATCAATTATTTTAAAATATTTAGACAAAAAAAAACCTGGTTGGTAGTTTTGTCTCAATCAAGTAGATAAACTTAATATGAACTTTCAGTATACTGTAATTTGAAATATAAAAACATTAGTTTTATGTAATTCAAAAGGCACAATACAAATAAAAGCTGCTCATTCTAATTTAATTTTACGCGGAAGAGCGTTCCACCCATTATTCTGCCAACTTTTTATGTAATTGTTGTGATTTTTGAATAATGTAAAAATACTGACGACTTTGAAATAACATATTTTAGAAATTTAATGTGAAGAAGTTACGATTAACATTCGAAATATTTTTAATGACACAAATTAGTGGAATGCCTCCGTTTATTAACGTATAAAATAGATTATAAAAAATAGTCCGTTTTATATATTTATAAATCTCATTCCTTAAATGATAAAGGCTGTTCAAGGAATATTTTAGTTGTCAGTATTTACTATAGTTAGTTTTTACATAAAGATTAAATGTGTGTAGATTTGTCTGAAAAAATCAAATTAATAAAATACATTTAAAGCAAGATTTGTGATAATTATTATAAATTGAAAATCATAATAAGTTTCCTTTGGTTATTCATAAATTTGTATCAAGTATGATATTTAATAAATAATTATAAAAAATTTTCATTTCGGAAGCTCTAATGAAATTAAATTATTAAAATATGAAGTTAATGTTAATGAATAAAAATACTAAAAATAAAGCGTTAATCAAATAATACTTTTCTTAAATAGAATTTTTAGTTAAAAATATTAAGATAATTTTATTACTGAAGGAAAAATAAAAATACTTTGAAAGTTAATGTCAGTTTTTGGGGTTAATAAATTTTCTAATTTATATGACAAAAATTATGATAAGAAATTGTCAGTTTGGTTGCGTGTATTGTATATTTTGTGAAAATAATACAATTATAAGTATTAGAAATCATCTATATTTAAATAATTGAAGGTGTCATATCAATTTGCTTCACAAAACAATACTGTTTTATGTATTCAATATTAACGAATTTTACATAATCTCCTTTCAATTTCCATTCATTTTTGACTAATACTAATTTCAGTCTCATTAGCCACACTAAAGGTTATCTAAAGGTGCATTTAAAAAAATTTTAACAATATCAAAGACGAATCGCCTATTAAATTCCATGTCGCGACGTTTTAAATCATTATATCTGTTTATTTTATAAAAGCTAAATACTAAAATTTAAAGCAGCTATGATTTAACATAACAATTTTCTAAGCACACCGATTCTTTATGCGTCAATCGAAAATTCATTACTCAATTTACTTCATCGTATTTTCTATGTAGATAATATTGGACTATAATTCTATATATACTAATCATATTTTATTTACTTAATCCTATATCTATTGTCTATTCTATAAAAATCTGATCTATTATCCTAATTACTATGTGTAAAGAAATAAATTTTTTATATATATGAATATAAAAATTTAAGATATTATTATTACTACATGTTATTATATTTATAAAAAATAAATATTTATTATTGTTATACATATATGTAAAATTTTTATTATATATATATAGACTGAAAATTTCAGAAATTCATTGAGAAGGTAAATTTTTAAATCATTACATTTTATTGATAATTGGATTATAGTACGAATATGAATTTTACTGATAAAATAGCGAAGTATTTAGGGCTAGGGTCTGTTACATTTTATTGTGCTTAATAAACGGTTATATAAAATACACGAAAAATTTATCAGTAAGAAATCAGGATTTATATTCTATAATTAATGATGACGAAATAAAACAATTTTTATAGCTATAAATTTAAATATATCTCGCATTTCCCTATTTAATTATAAGAACTAGAATTGCAGTTAAACAATAGAAGTTTATATCTCCATATTCGGAGTAAAAAATTTTTTTATTAACTACTAGACAATGAAAGGCAGGCTTATGATTCAGAGCAAATAAGATGAAGCGATAATTAAAACATCGATGAATATTTAATATTAGAATATATGAAAATTTATTAAAGTCGTTTATGTTATTATTTGTTTCAAAATTCTCCGCCTTAAGTTGAAATGCAATATAATTAATTTATTTAATGAAAGAAGAATACTATGGATTGGTAGATGGTGGAAAAAAATATTTTCTAATTTTAACATTTTGGAAAGTAGACCTAGTAGAAAATTCCATATTGAAAAATTCTGCTTAATCTGTGATATTCCATGAGCTTTAGTCAGTATTGTTGATAATTATCGTCAAAATTATTTTTTTTTAACTGAAGTTTTGACATACGACGTATAGTAATCTGAGGAACTGTTGCGGCCCATTATTTCATTATATTATTTACAATTTTTGTATAAAAGTTCCCATTTTAGTTTCATTTGACTAGAATCGTTCTCGTATTTTATCCCATTTAAAACGAATCGTATGTTTATGTAAGAATTTTTCAGTTTTTTTTTTAATATTTCACTTAATTGTCAACATCAGGCAGAGTAAATTTTTCGTTTTGTTAAAATGAATTCTTTAATTAAAAAAAAAATTAGGAAATGATGCCACTTATTTCGAGTTAAGATATTTAGGTATTAATTAATTGAAAAATTTTAAAAATCTTTTTATATCTTTTATATACGATAGGAAATATAAATATTGTTAAAATATAGATAAACGAATAATACTCTTATTTTTAAAATAAGTACTAAAATTTTTACGTTTTCAACTTTATAAGATTCAATTGATATTTTTATGTAAATTTTTTAACCACCAAATGTATAGACATAAATTTTATTCCGTTCCTATATAAAAACAATAAAATAATTAATTTACATATTTAAAAAAAAATCAAAATAATTATTTGAGCCATAAATGTTTATACTATTTTATTAGAATTAAAATTAAATTTTATAAAATTTTACATTTTATATAATTTTGTTGGAAAAATATAATAAAAAATTATTTAAATTAGATTTTAACGTTTTAGATACATAAATTCCTTCGAAACAACAAAATGGTATCCTTTTTTATAAGTGTACTATTAATAGAATGACATCAATTTTTATGTTTCTAAGTTAATATGAAAGATTTTTCGTTTTTTGGAACTAAAATAAACAAATTACAAATAAGAATAAATATGAAATCAATAATTTAAAATTTGTAAAAAATATATAATAGTTACTATAATTATAATGTTGCATAATGAAAAAAAACCTATTTAGTACATCTATTAAAAAAAATATATATTATATTTTGTTTTTTACAAATTTCAATATCTCAAGATTTCGCAAAATTTTTTTTAAAAAATTATGGATTAGATGTTAATATTGCAATTAATAAAAGAAAATTACTTGTTTTAATCTGGTTTTAATTTTCACTAAAATGCGATAAATTTTATTTTCTATTTTTAATGTTCCAGTTTAAATGGAAAATTCAAAAATATAAGGGAAACTTCTTTAAGGGACCGAAAAATATTTCTGTCAATTAAATTGTTTTTAAAAATGCGAAAAAATTTTTGTTTATTACAGAGTTAAGAACGGATTTTAATTATTTATATCGCTTTAACCGGCATCGAAAATGTACGGATGTAAAGAACAGGAATATATTCATGCGGTTTGAAAGATATTCCAAAATGGTGGGGGATAAGTGTGGGAGAGGAAGCTTCGCATCAGGTATTACGAACATGTACACCACACCTGGATAATTCGATATCCATAAGGTGTTAACACGATCACTTTTATGTGTTTCTATTTTATAAATATTTATATCGCTTGAACGATTCAGTGAGAGATTTTTCATTTAAGAGATTCGCATACTATTTGAATGGGAATTTAACACGATAATTATGCAATCTTGGTCTGGCATAACAACGGTAAAAAAGGAATCGACTGAACTTTTTACAATAATTCAGGTACGGAAATAATTTCTTGGCAATAGAAAGCGGAATATAGGCAGTAACGAAACCGAAGTTGATCATAGTGAAGTGAAATTAAATAGAAAAATTTTTTTTAAATTAATATATATGTATATCTTGTAACATATTTAAGTATATGTTTATGTGTATTTTTTCATTAGCGATAGCACTGTCTACGGTCTCTCAACCAAGTTAATATTCTAATTCTTCAGAATCTTGTTTATATATTGCGTCACAAGTAAGTGGAGTGTCCTTAATATTTTGTATTTTTTTATGAACACATAAAGGAATTTAAGTTACATATATGCGTGTATATATATATGTACATATATATTTATTAATATGTGTATGGATATAAAGCTTGAAATCTTCTTTGCAAAAATTTATACTTTCGTTGTGGCGTTTCTTTCGATAATGGGACCTACCTAAATTCATCAACATGGATCACGATATTCATAAAAGGGAAACATTTCAACATGGTGAAATCATTGTTATATATGAATGAAAACACTATCATTACAGTTACAATATTAATTTTACCGTTTTCAGCAATTAATGAAGTAGGAAGTTAACTCCGCTTTTTTTTTATTTTATTTTTGCATCAGGCTTTTAGATATTTCGCATTAACATAAAAATAATTATATATTTGTTTTATTTTTTTAAATTTAATATTAAATTTAACTTTTATTTTATTATTATTTTTTTAACCAAAATGTATCTATTTAAATATTCTTGATAATTAATATTTTTAGATTTCAAGTTTTGATATTTTTTATAATTCTTATTTTCTCCTAATTAATAACTTATGTAAAACATCTTTCAAATAACAATACCAAAAATTTTTAATTTTTAGTTTAACTTTTATTAATAATAAAAATAGTATGTTAATATTTTACGTTATTATAGTCATAGTATATT
>JAOWBB010006442.1:0-26052 GCA_028565995.1 Ricinus marginatus | reverse complement strand
AAATTAATTTATTAATTTTTAAAATGAAAAAAAGTCAATAATTTAAATTAATAATTAATTAAAATAAAAAAATCACAAGAATTCATGAAAGAAATAAGATAAAATTTTTATAAAATTTCTTTGTGCTCAAACTTTAATGAAAAGAATAATAATTTCTGCATTATGTTGTTCTTCGATGTAAATGTAGTGAAGAAGAGACGCGTCGGCTGATCGTCATGGCTTGGAACGAAACGATAGAAAAAATACACCCTTTTTTTAAGAGGGATAAAAGGAATGCCCCGTACAGAGCATAACTACTTAAAGTTGCTCTTTTGACTCACATTGTACACTTCCGCGAATTTTTATTTTCATAAGAAGTAAATCAAATCTGCATTAGGGTAATTTTTTATTTGTTTATTTTTTCATTTTTACATGCTTATAGATCATTTGAATGAAAAAATTTCTCTGTTAATATATGTATCGACATTTATCATTCTGCTGCACATTTTTTTCGGGACCTTTTCATCCTTTTTTTTTGCCACTAATTCAGCAAAACAAAAGTTTTAAATGGTTTATTATTTTATCTTATTTTGCACGTAGACAAAATTTTAAATTGGCTACACTGCAAAGTCACATTTTAATATTTTAGCTTTTACCGTTACGCACGATTTGAAAATTATATTTAATATTATTATGTCCTAATTAAATGAGCAATATTTAACAGAACGCGAGCATATTTGTCTTTTATACGAGAATTTCACGATTTTAGAATATTATTGACTGAAGAACTTAAAAAAAAGTATAACCGTTAAAATGTTACCCTTTGGCTAAATTTCTTTCACTTTTAGTATATATAGCTAATAATATAATAAATTATAAAATTAAATAAACTTGAAGACATGATAACATTAAGTTTTGAGGTAAAATATTATTAGATAAGAAAGCTAAATTGTTAACACATTAATGAAAACTGCAAGTTTTTAAGTTCTGATAATATTTTGGATTAATATAGAATAGAGATAATGAAGAATATAAATTTTCTTATAGGATAATGGCTTAAAAGACGAATTTAAACTGATATTAAAAAAAAAGTTTTGGTAGTTTTAGAGAAAAACAATTCCTCACGGCTTAATTTATAAAAAGTTTCGCAAAGAAAATATTGTGGCAGATTCATATTCGGTCTTACACAGATGGTACTTCGAGAATCTATCCTATAATAATTAATCTATAATATAAATAATAATAATGTAAAACTTATAGCTGTCGCAGCTTTTTTTTCTGAAATTTTGGGAAATGTAGTAAATATTAATCAAAAATTATCATAAATTTGTGTTTAATTTTTCGCATCTGAAATATTTTCTTCATATTTAAATGCTAAAATCTTTGTGAAAATCAGTTTCTTCCATTATTACGTGCCATAATTATATTGCTATAGTATTTTTTAAATCGTAAATAATGTAACATAAATCATAAATTTTACTTTTAAAATTAAATGAAATTACCTGAGATTGACAGTCTTAAATATGTAGTAGTTCTGGATAAATCATATACGGAAATATTTCGGTGATTATAAGATTCGGAGATGTTGCATCTTTTGTCAGGGATGAAGGCGTCGACTTAAAATAATTTCCGGTTTAATCATTTTCTGATAACTCCAATTCACTGGCTTTATTTGGGACTAAAAATAGTGATTAATTTAGATTAATATCGAAATAATAAGAATAATTAAGTTGTTAGGGAAAAGAATGAATATGGAAGCAGCTTAGCATTCATTCTCTGCTTTTTGTTTGCCCTTCCGGTTCTTGAATCAACTGTTTGATTAAGGTCATTGACGATAGATCTTTGAACAAATTCTCAGCTCGAACTGGTAACGCTTAATATTTCTGATATTGTCAAACTAAGACTAATAAATTTAACGTTGAAGGAACTAGTAAACAATAATCATGATAAAAAAAAATGAAGTCAGTTTATTTTATGTGACAAACTCTCCGATTTATTGTATTATTTTATTCTTACAATAAAAAAATAAATTCACAATAAATAAAAAATTTGAGGAACATCCGCTGGTTAATGATTAAGCAAGTTTATATACAGAATATTAAAATCAAATAAATAATTAAAGGAGAATAATAACAATCAGAAATTCACATATATATTTGTATAATTTCATTCTAATTTAATGTTATAACTTTTCAACAAAAATTAACAAAATGTTTAATTAGCAAAAAATAATTTACCTAAATATTTCATGTTTTTATTATAAAATAGATTAAAATTTGAAAATAATTTTTTTCGTCTCGATTCAAATTATTTTAAAAAAGTAAAATTAACTTGAATCATAAGCCAGTTTGGTCAGTATATAGTTTTTAAAAATAAATAAAAACTATTATATGAATTCTATATATACAGCAACGAATAGACGTTTAGTTAAATAAATAATAAATTATTTCAATAAGCACAAAAAGAGCATAATTAAGACCTAGTTTCCTATTATTCTTTATGGATAAGTATGAGTTATGAATTTTTTACAATAGTTTTTCAGCGGATTTTTTTATACTTTCAATATTTTTCAAATATTTGATATTATTAATATTTACTTAAGTTAGTTAGTTTTAAATTTACTATTTTCTGAGTTTTACATTATAATTAGAAAACTGTATTTAAGCAATTAGGCCAAATAAGAGATTTAAATAAAATAATTTATTTTTGATTAATGGTAACATTTATTTTTTATTATAATTTTGATTTTATTTTTTTTTATTTAGATTATAGTAACATTTCTTATATATCATTTACATGATTTAAAACTTATCTTTCTTCTGTTATTTAATAACCAAATTTTTAATTTGTTCTCCATCAACATTTTTTTCTTTTTAAACCTAAAAATTTTGCACCATTTCCATTAAAAATTTTTGCAAGAATTATTAAACAATTTTCAGTTATCCAAAGCACTTGGATATTTTAACATATGATTTAAATTTCATATAAATGCTAATGCATCATTAAATGTAAATTATACATATGCCACGTGTTATTAAATATAATAAAAAAATATTTGAGTATTAATGTACAAACTTATTGTAGATATGTGGAGATAGCGCTTTTATTTCTTTAATGCAGACTTCTCTCTCAAAACATCCTTCTAATTATTTGGAAAAGTCAAATTACAACAAATAAAATTGAAATAAATGTACTCATTTTTTCCTGCAAAGTAAGAACCTTTTATATTTTCCACAGGATGATACTTTTTATTCTTTCCGTATTACATATAATGCTCGCACCAAAATGATCTTTCTATAATTCTGACACATAAAGAAATTCAGTTTACATTCAAGTTTAGAATTTATTGTATTGATTTGCATTCATTTTCATTTGTGGAAAGTAATTTTTTTGTATTTATTTCAAAAGAAAGTATAAGCTCCTTACATATCAACTAATCTAATTTTTTTCCATCAAATGTGTATCTGTTCATAATTTATAAAATTTATTTCAGGATAATAAAATCTTCCATTCATAATCATTCCCTTGATTTTCTTTATGTTAATTTATTTTGGAAGAGTTTACTCTTATTCTGTTAAGTAAAGAAAAGTATCTTTGCTGTTTCATCTCAAAGAAATTAAATATTAATTTAATCTTAATAATAAGTAATGTAAGTAGTGTTTGATAATTCTTAAAATATCTATCACTAAACTGTAATTTGCCATTATTCTGTAGAAAATATGGTGCTTACAGTATAAGGACCACAATTTACAGTTCTATGTATGTTAACAAACCAAATTTAAACTTCAATATTTCTTGCAAAACATTCATACAAACATATTTGATTTTATGTCCTTTTTCTTTCATATTTTATTAATTTATATATATATGTGCATATATACTTAGTTGGAAAAAAAACTAACATTCATAACTCTTAATAGATTGTAATTAGTATTGTCAGTACCTAATCTTGCCACCATCACAAAAATAAATTCTCAGAATGTTCATCATATTAATTATTTTCTAAATCTATATATATTAACACATCTCCAAAAAAATGAACATATACATTAATTGTTATTTACAGATATTGATATATTTTCAAAAGCATTTCAGCTTTTCAGTTTTGAAATTAGATTAAAATTAGAGCAAAAAATATTTTAAAAATAAATGATTAATTGAAATTAAATCTGTTTTTTTATTTTACTAATATGCTATTTCTTTACTAACTCATTCAATTGAATTATATATTATATTAAAACTTTTATTCATACTTAATGGGTAAGTAAATTTTAATTCAATTTTTGTCAAATTCATTTTCCCTGTTTTTATGATCTAATGGAAAGAATTATAACAACTCTTCATATTACTTCTAATATTAGATTATATAAAATCTTATTTGTTTAAATTCCCATTTTTTAATCTTATTATTTTGCTTCATATAACCTGAAAAATTGTATTCAGAGTACACTTCTTTTATAAAAGAAATAACTGCAATGTTAACAGATAACCTTTCAAAGTAAAACTATTTACTTTATGAAAAATTTTATATGATGTAGTATGAACTGAAACATTTTTTGAAGAATAATCATTGAAATGAAATTAATAAATATGAATGCATAAAAAAATGATATTTTAAAAATTGTAGTCTGAAAAGCACTGAGTGAAAACGCGAGGCTATACCTTCAGATCAGAATTTTATAATTAAACAAATAATAAACATTTTGAAAAGGTTGGGAATTTGTTACCGTTCATGTTTATGTATTTACATTTATCAAACTGGAAGTAGCTCATTAAAAATGATATGAATAAAACATTAATCATTAAATATTCACGTGCCAAAATATGTTACAAACCAATAAAATCCAACCGAAAATAGAAAGTTAAAACAAGAACCGGTTTATGAAAAACAGTATACTTTAACAATTACAATTGGAAAAAATTACACTTATTTTATATTAGTTGCATTAAAACATTATACAAGTTGTCAGCAGGTAAAAATAATTCTTGACAAATCTTTGCAGTGATTTTTTTCTAAGGCAATCTCAATCATAATTATAACATTATAGAATACAACATTATACATAATTTTGAAAGCTATTTACAATTCTTTAGTAATCAGCCGTTTAAGAGAGAAATTTGTCGCAAAAAGTAAGTTTAATGAAAATTTCGAGTTGTGTCCCTTCAATAGACTTCATATATGACAAATAAATCATTTACCCTAATTATTATATAATAATTATTATATATTATTATATATACTATTATAAAGTATTACTACTATTATAAATAGTCATTTGTAGGACAATGATATCAATATAATCCTAAACTTTCAATCTAGTAACCGAATCAATTCTATTTTAAATTTTTATTTATTCAATAAAGTATCTTTTTTTTTGAATATTTATGGGTTTTTCGTATTATTCGTCTAATAAGATATATTTTAATTTATATAACATCTAATTTTGTCGTTACAAAAATTCTTCCTCAATAATCCCAGACCTACGAGTTATTTTGTGAAAATAGGACATTGGAAAAATTTTTTTTTCTTTTGCAGAACTAGAACTAAATCCCTATGCATTTCTAAGTAATTAACTTTTTTCCTTGAAACAAAATGTTTATGATATATCTAAAATTTTATAAAATTGTTGATTAAATTTTTTAATGTATTCTGATCATTGGAACATCGTTTTAATATTTATGTCTAGGCATCTTACTACTAGAAGTTTACGCCCCATGATACAAGACTCCATCATGGATGCCAAATTAAGATATGAAACTTATATTAAAGATGATTATTCCCTTAATACTGAAAAGCTAATTTTTGTTAAATCCAGAATCTAGTTTTGCTTTATTATCATAGTGAGTAATTTTTATTTTTTCACTTCTTATTGAACAAAACCGAATTTTTTCTGATCTTTATTTCTGGAGAGACAAAGCTAGTTTCAGGGTATTCCCGTGGAGTATGAAGAAATATCACGCATAGAAGAAATATGAGTATGTTTTCCTTGTTTCATATAGTTGATTGACTGTAAATGTTGTTTAAATTATCGGCCGTTGAAAAATCTTGAATTCATTGGATGAACTAAATATTTTGGGGGCAGCTTCTTGTCAAAAATCACCAGTTTTTACTAAGAAAGATCATAATATATTTTAAAAATGGAGTCAAATTTCGCACCTAAGACTTCAACGTATTTCATCAGACAACATTTGTTTTGATGATTTAAAAATTTTAAATGAGAACAAAATAAAATACAAATCTAATTTTGTTAAAAACAAAACTCAGACAAGTCGGGTGAATGTAATTTGTTTTGTCTAGGAGATATGTTTAACATAGATTTTAACTTTTGAATGTCTATTTATCATTTTTCATTTAAATAAAAACTTTTTCTGTATATTTTAATTTTTTGTGAGTTAAAATGTTTAAAGAATTATGAAAATTTCTGTCTTCCTTTTCGAATTTCTATTAACTGATTGCACTATTTACTTTTCCGTTATAGTTGAAGGTTTTCTGATATTTCTATTTACATCCCAAACAAAACTGACGCACACTAAATAAGGTCACTTGTTATTTTTTTACTTAGCTTTAAAATAATTTTTAGTTCACGGTAAGAAATTAAGTGAAAGATTTATTCTCCACAACTGACCAGTAAATTTAGTTCATTTAAAGAACCAGACGTGTTAAATGTTTTAAGTATGATTCTTTTAATGAATAACTATTTCGAAAAAATTAATTCAGTTTTGAGAAACGGTTTGCAACAAAATTTAAAATTTGTTTGCACCACCTTAAGGACCTTGTTCATATTTTAGTGTATCAGATTCATACTTGACTTTTTATCATTCAAAATGAGTTTAAAATTTTGCGCGAATTTATCGTTCATGTTTCAAGAAAATACGAATTTACTTGAGAGATATATATTAGCGAAAGAAGCAGGATTTAAGGCTGTAGAATGCGCATTTCCATATGATTACACTCCGGAAGAAATCTCACTTACAAAGGAGAAAACAGGAGTTGAACAAATTTTAATAAATACTTATCCAGGTTAGCTCAATCAGTTATCGTTTAAACTAGAACTTTTACTGATTTTTCTTTTTGTTGGAAAATAAATTTAAATTCACAGGTGACTGGGATAGCGGAGAACGTGGTTTAGCTGCAGTTCCTGGGAAGGAAGTTGAATTTCGATTAAGCTTAGTGAAATCAATCGAATATGCAAATAAGTTGAACTGCAAAAGGTATTACCGAAATTATATATATTATTTATAATAAAGATCTTTCATTTTCGGTCACAAGTATATAAATGTGCATCACAAAATACACGAACAGAGTCGCATTTAATAATAATTCTAGTCAAGGGAAAAAAATATATAAACCAATGTATACATCAATTTTATTGTATAAAATTTATTTAAAAGACACATTTCAGTTAATTAGGTAATTCAGTTTTACAAATCCTGACATTATGTAAAGGGATTTAAGGTATTTGGTAAACTCATATTTTTATCACACTTCTATAGATCATAATTAATTATGGTCACTTTATAATAGATTGCATAATAACAACTATTTTCATATAAGTTTTATTATAATTAAAAATTTTTTTGGGAAATGGACCTTAGTTAAATTTTTAAGACATTTTCGAATCGATGTTACATAGAAATATAATAATGCAAGATTTAACACTTTAATTTGAAAATTAAAATATTGATAACTTCTTAAATATTATTTTTATATTCAAATTCGTATGTTACTTAAACAGAACATTGAATTCTTTTCTAGGTGGGTCTAGGAATAATGGGTAAGAAAGAAGAGCATGGAGTTAACTTTTTCTAAATTGCAGAAAAAAATTTTTTTTTAATAAGGTTTATTGACTATTATTTTAACGCTTTTCTAGGATTCATATAATGTCGGGAGTCGTTGATGAAGAGATTCCTATTAATATGGAAACTTATAAAAGCAATTTAGGAATCGCAATAAATATTCTGGAGAAACACGATATTGTTGGACTTATTGAACCAATTAACAAATATACCATGCCAAAATATTTTCTTAACTCATATGAAAAAGGTTTAATTTTCATCAAATTTTTTAAATACTCTTGACGTGAATGTGAAATACTGAACTAAAAAGAAATGTTTTGAATTATATTAGTTATAAAAATTCCAAAATATTACAAATGTTAATAAACATAAAAAAAATTGAGGCACATAATATAATATAAAATAATTTTACTACAAGCTGAATTAATCGATAAATTTTTACGTACAATTTTTAATTGACTTATGATTATTGAAATTACTAGAGATTCAGTTTAAACAATATTTTCTTAAATAAAACCAAAAGGATAGTATTTCATTATAATTTTGAAATAACTATTTTAATATTATAGTAGTACACTATTATATTATAGTATTATAGGCAGTAATATATTCCTGCTTTTATTACTTAAATTACCAATTATAAAGTATTATAAGTAGTAATATATATATATATTAGAAGATATAGCAATAAATTATATTTTTCCTTTTTAGCTTTATCTGTGATTCAAAGTTTTAATAGTAAGTATTTGAAATTACAATTGGATATATTTCATCTTCAGCAAATATGTGGCAACTTATCTAGAAACATTAAGAACTTGATGCGATTCGTTGGTAAGCTTTCTTATACTAAGATAATATTAAATTTCGTGAAAAATTAATACTAAGATTTGCATTTTAAAAATCTAAAATATTTTATTTTTCATTTCCAGATCATATACAAATTGCTCAAGTACCGAACAGGAATGAGCCAGATTCTCCAGGAGAAATTGATTATAAATACATATTCGGGATCTTGAATGATTTAGGTTATAATGGTTGGATTGGTTTGGAATATACCCCTAAAAATGGTACTATAGAAGGTCTAACCTGGATAAACGAATTAGGATATACCCTCTGAATCTATTTCGTCTTTTTATATTTCGTAAGACTAGTTTCAGTTTGCTTTTTTAAGTTTTGGAGCATCGTCATAAAACTTCTTCAAATAGTATTTTGCAGAAAATTGTTTAAAGTATTAGCCTGATTATTACTAATACTCTTTGAAAATTATCTCGTATTTTAAACCGTATAAGCCATTTTTTCTTTTTTAAAATCAAATTTTAGGTGAACGGTGTTAGACACCGATAAAGGCACAAAGAATAAATGATAAAGGATAAAAGACATGAAAATAGAATTCTGATTGACTTATATGGAAGAGAAAAATTTATGATATTGGTCTGCAGGATTTTGAAAATTATCAAAAATTTAAAAATTAATTATATTATTTTTATATGCAACTTTATATTTTTTCATGAAAGTATTAATTTTAAACATATATTTTTTAATTTCGCTTGGTATTTTCTTTAACATACAAATTTAATCTTAAAAATGCATTTATATTTAGTATCAAATAAACACAAATCAGATGAGAAAACAAAATTTTGCATCAGAACGTACAGATAATGCTTAAATGTAATTTTAGTTCAAATTTTGATAATGAACAAATTTCTTCATATTTTCTTGTTACTTTATTTAATTCCTTTAACGTTGTCTCTAATTTGCATGAACTTTGTATTTTAGTGGGTAAAATTAAAAGGCTTGATCATTATTAACTGTCAATCAAATTGCAGAATGATATATTGTTATCAATTTGATTACTAATCCATACTCTTATTTTTCATTGTATTACAAATATATAAAAGGCATTATCTATATGAATATGTTGTAGTGTAAAAAATTAAGCTTTTTAAATTGTCAAACTTATTATGATTTTAATCAATATAGATATAATCTTGATTTTGTATACTTTGCTTGATTGATACCATTTCATTTAATATACTTCAATTAAAATAATAAGAGCAACAATTATTGACTTAATAAAAATTTTATGTGTAAAAAAAGAAATTTTAATTCATCATAATGTTTCATTCAATAACTAATAATCAATATATAAAATAGTAAAATAATTTCAATAACAATTTCTAATTAATATATCTGTTTAGATAATTTTTTAAATCATTTATGTAATTTAATTATTTCAAAAAAGGTAACTTCAAATCTTCCTTCAATTACTTAATGCGTCTGACCTTTGAATTTAATCTATGTTAAAAAAATTAAAGTTTTTTTCTTCTTAATTTAATCTTAACCATTATGAGGAAAAAGTATTAATTTAACTTTATATTTATGGAGTTAGTCATGCTTTTTGAAATGAATTATTGATATTAAAATAAAACAATTTATGTAAAATAATAATTTAAAATATCTAACTAGGATAATTTTACATTTGGATCAGTCTTTTCATTAATTGTAATCAAAGGAACAAAAGGAGTGGATAATAAGGATTGCATATGATTTTCCAGGTGGTTCAGGTTGGTTTTAATTGTTTTAAATATATCAGAAGCTTCTTGAAGTTGAACTTGGCATTTTAAAAGTTTTTGATTTGTTGAATTTAATTCATTCCCTGCAGAAACAACAGTTTGACTGACAAATTCCTTTATATTTTTTTGCAACGATATATTTCTTTCTCCTAAAGAATCAAAAGATTTATTAGTGTCAAACAGACAATAGACCAATAAGCAAATTGCACAAAAAAATTAGTGTAAATTATTTTAATTTTTTTAGAAGAAAATAGCATCATAGATGCTTCCACGATAATTTGGCTATTTATATAAAAGTATATTATACTTGCGCAGCTTTTTAGCTAGAAGTGATGAATTCTTTCTTGCACTACACTTTTTTCCTCCTGTTAAAGACGGTACTGACGAAGCAGAGAGCGCACTACTAATACTTTCTAAACTACCAGTATCAGCTGAAATAGGTCAGTATTTTAATTTAACTCGTTCACAAGGCATTTTTTTGTGAAATAATCTATATCTTAATGAAAGTATTAAATTATCAAATATAATTATTACCAATGCTCTCGTCATCCGATTCTGGCGCTTCACCGCCGACAATTTTTCCCTTGCATTGATTCTGATTTTCTTTAAATCTTACTGAAGAATCAATTTCCTCTTCACTTTCTGATTCCGGAGCTTCTCCCAATACTACATAAGATCTTGAATTCATGATTAAAAGAAAATATTGAGTTCATCCAATCCTATGGTCTCGTCGTGTCTACATAATTTCGAGGCGTGTAAGAAGCGTTCTTTTCCCCATGTTTTATCAAAATGTCGGACGAGGTTGAGAACGAGGATAATTTTAACGATGAAAACAACTCTTTCAACCGAAGGGATAGGGATGATACTCGATTTAGGGAAGATGAAGAGTATGACGAAGATAGGGATGATTTCAGATTTCGAAAACGTATGAGAGGAGGTTTCAGGTGAGATGCTCAGACCCACGCCTTTACCGGCTTCATTTTTGTTGGGAGAATGTGGAAAGAACATTATTAATTTTTGTTTTTTTTCAAACATCTTGAGCTTATTTACAAATGTCATTTTCATGGTGACGAAAATTTTATCACGAGCATAGTTTTTCTCGATAAATGTTAATATTTATTTCTATGAAGAGTAAAAACTCCAGCAGCTTGGCTTTTAACAAATACCAAAATGCCTAATACTTGAGTCATCGTAAAAATTGATTTCATCTTTAGATAAGTTTTGCGACTCGAAAATTTTAACTCCTGTGGTTTTCGAGTGGCAAATATTGCATGGGAAAATCTGATTTTACGGAATTTAGGGGCAGAGGTTATGGTCCAAGTGGTCCACCTAGATTCAGAGGACCACCACCGCCAAATTGGATTCGTGGGAGAGGTGGACGTTTTCCTGGACCTGGCTGGCGTGAAGATTGGGAAAGGCCCAACTGGGGACCAATGGGACCTCCACCACCAAGTTTCACTGGACCCCCTGGAATGATGGGGCCTCCAGGAATGGTAAATTTCTAATGTCATTTTTAATTGATATGAATTTTATTACTACTTTGTAAAATAACTTTTTATTATTTTTTCATAATTTCATTTTTATAGTGACAAGTGAGTCAATAATTTCAAATTGTCTATAAACAAAAACTATTTTAATATATTACTTTTCTTATATATATATACTTGAACTCTATTTGGCTTCCCATTAAATATTAATTGAATAATAATTTTCAGCCACCTCCAATGATGGGAGGACCTCCAGGACCTGGGGGACCTGGACCAATGGGAATGGGTCCACCTGGCCCATATGGACCAGGACCAATGGGATGTCCTCCAAATATTATGCCACCTCCTGTAAGTTCTATATTTTCATTTTTTGTAGAAATATGTACTTGTTTCATTGTGAAACAAAATATTAATCAGTAATGAATAGATGAGAAATTTTTAATTTGTCAGTAATTCTTTGCAATATTGGTCTTACAATAAATTTTCTATTCCTTAAAAATATTTTTATTATTATCCAACAATTTTGTTGAATTTTTAATCACAATAGAAAATTTTATCCCAAATAAATTGATATGGAATATTGAAAATTTATTGATTTATAAGATGTACATAAAATTACATCTTTTTCTAGATGGATATGACTGGTGAAATTTGGGTAGAAACCAAATCTCCTGAGGGTAAACCTTATTATTATCATGCCAGGACACGAGAAACTACATGGACCAAACCAGATGGTCCCAATATAAAAATTTTTACACAAGAACAGGTATTTAATTATTTAATTCTTTTGTTTCTTAGTTCACCAAATGAAATATTTTTCTAAAATTCAAATAAGAAATATTTTTCTTTAGTAAACTTGTAAAATTCTTATTCTTACAGGTTGAACAAATGGCTGCAAGTGCAATGAGTGCAGGTGCAATGGGACCTATTGGTCCAGGAGGTCCAATGGGGCCAATGGGTCCCACTGGACCAATGGGACCTATGGGCCCAGCAGGTCCAATGACTGTCCAACCTCCAGGATTAATGCCTTCAGGACCTGATCCAATGGTGGCTCAAAGTTCATATCAGCCAGGACCAGCAACTGTCAGAAGTGCTAATGGGAGTAGTACAAATGGATTATCTAACAAATCAGCAACAAAAGAAGAAACATCAAGCAGCACTCCTAGTCAAGTATCAAATGATGATGATGCTGCTTCTAGATCTCCTCATTTAAATTCTACTGTGACATCAAATCAAGCAACTAGCAGTGCAGTTACAACCACTACTGTTACTACCCCTATGATGAGATCAAATCCAATGGTGAATCAGTATCCAGGCGCTCCTACAGGACCTCCTGGTTATGGTATGCCTCCTACTAGTTTTCAAGGTGCTCCTGGTTATGGACCCTATCCTGGAATGCAGTGGGGTGTACCACCTCAAGGTAATATAAATAAAAAAGATTTAGTCTTGGCTTATATTTTTATATTTTATATTTAATTTAAATTTTTTTTTGACATAGTAAACTCTACTATGATGGGTATGGGTGTGGCTCAGCAACCACAGCCTATGCCTGCAGCAATGGTGCATCCAGCTTCACTGCAGCAGTCTACACTTCATACTTCACAAACAAATGCTGCCAGTACTATTACAACATCTGCCCCTGCCTCAAAAATAGATGACCTGACACAAATTGATCCTCAGATACTGGCAAGAGCAGCAGAATGGTCTGAACATAAGGCTCCTGATGGTCGTCCTTATTATTATAATGCAAAAGCAGGAGAATCTGTTTGGGAAAAGCCTCAGGCATTGAAAGATCTTGAAAGTAAATTGATATTCATTTTTTTAAATTTTATTATATTAAAGTAATAAATAAAAATACAATTCTGATTTTATTTTTAATTCAGCTGCAAAATTAGCTGCAGCACAAGGGATCTCAACATTACCCTCTAATGCTGAATCTAGTGGAGCAGTTAATGCAGGAACTTCTGTAGCTAACACTAATAGTAAGCAACAATCGGAATCAGAATCATCAGATGAAGAGAAAACAAACAAGGGTAACCAAATTATTAACTTAACACATGTATCAAATTAATAATTCTTTATGTTTTTCATATTATTTTTAACTTCTTGTCTTAATCAGTTTTCTTAAATACTAATATAATTATAGTTGTTACTGAAGGAGACAGTGATGAAGATACGAAAATTAAGAAAAAAGAAGAGGAAGAACTATTGAGGAAGAAAAAAGAGGAAGAAGAAAAGGCATTGGAGCTTAAAAAACAGCAAGATCGTGCTCGACCTGTGTCTAGCACTCCAGTACCAGGTATGAATATAAGGATAATAAAATGCTAATCTAATGAAATAGAAGCCACCAAATTAAAGCATTAATTTAAAAAAATATTTATGAATAAACTTTATTTTTTTTAGTTTTTAAATGAATGCAAGTTTTCTAAAGAATTTTATTTTCTAATTGAATTTTTCATAGTTGGTATTTCAAATTGGATTCTTAAAAATAATTAAATATCAACTTATTTCAGGAACTCCATGGTGCGTCGTTTGGACTGGAGATGGACGAGTATTTTTTTATAATCCTTCTACCAGAACTTCTGTATGGGAAAGACCAGATGATCTCATAAATAGAACAGATGTTGATAAGATGGTTAATTCTCCTCCAGAAGCTGTAGTTAATGCAAATACTACACCGTCGGTAACGACGTCGAGCAATGTCACAAATACATCTTCATCTGTCTCTACTTCAACACCAACATCAATGAAAAGGGATAAAGATGAAGCAATGGATAGTAGTGATGAAGATGAAAATACATCTGCTAAAAAAGCGAAAAATGAAAATTCTGGTAGAGTTATGTTTAAAACATTTATTACCAGGATTTTTTAAATTTAACGAATTTTTTAATTCTGGTAATATTCATTATATTTAAAAACTGTCCTAAATATATCTGATATATTTTTTTAAGGTGATGCAAAGGATGAAAAGAAGCAGAAAAATCAAATTGACATTGGGAAAGAAGCTGCCATAGAAGCTGAAGTAAGAGCTGCGAGGGAAAGGGCAATCGTGCCGCTAGAGGTGCGAATTAAATCATTTAGAGACATGCTTGCAGAAAAAGAGGTTTGTATTTCCTTTTTGTAATAAAATAAATTTTTTTAACTTCCAAAGGAAATTCTTTTTATTTTTTATGTTACTTAGGTATCTGCATTTAGTACATGGGAAAAAGAACTTCATAAAATTGTGTTTGATACACGATACTTACTGTTAACTTCAAAGGAAAGGAAGCAGGTTTTTGAAAAGTATGTGAAGGAAAGGGCTGAGGAAGAAAGGCGGGAAAAGAGAAATAAAATGAAGGAACGTAAAGAAGACTTCAGGAAATTAATGGAATCGGCCAATTTGCATGGAAAGTAAGTTGTCAGCGTATATATATTATCTGTAATATAAGTTACTACTTTAGTATTCGTTATTGCCATTTTTTTTTTCATTATTTTCGAAAATCTACTTTTGTGCAGTACGGTTTATAATTTGGTCTTTTCAGATCCTCATTTAGCGATTTTGCCGCCAAATGGAGCAAAGATGAAAGGTTTCGAAATATAGAAAAAATGAGAGAAAGGGAAAGTCTTTTTAACGAGTATTTATTAGAAGTCAGAAAGCGAGAAAAAGAAGAAAAAATCGTCCGTCGAGAACAGGTACTGAAAACAAACTAAAACAAAATAATCTTTTTATTTTCTAGCAGTTAAGAAATATATAGTTTTTGTATTCCTAAAATTTCGAATTTTTTAAAGAAGAAATTTTGCATAATTTTTATAAAGTTATTTGATATATTTGGATAATATTTGAACATATTTCTTAATTGTTGTAAATAAAAATCTAAATTATTAATTTTTATTGAAATTAATCTTTAGAAATTTTAATGTAAGTATGAATAATAAGATTTTTCAGATACGTTTTCATCAAACTTTTGCAGGTAAGTGAAAACTAAAAATTTAAACTATTGTAATAAATTTAATTAATTACTAATAATAATTTCCTAAAATAGGAAAATTGTAAGGCATATTTTTTAAATGGATTGTGTTTGATATTACTTCATAAGTTGAAAAAGTTAATAACAATCTTATCAAAATTTAGGAATGTTCATTAATGTGATTCAGTGTAAGTTTAATAAATTGTGGAAGCACAACAAAATTCTTTATGAACGAGAAAAAGATTATAAAATTATTGCTCATGCTTTTTCTTACTTTTTATTTATTGCTCAAATTTCTTGTTTGATTTCTGTTTTTGATAGTTGATGCATATAATTCTTGCTAAAGCTCACAAATCTATGTTTTCTCCAAGAGTTTTCATAAAAATCATTAATCCATTACAATAATGCAGTTTTATCAGTGTAAAATAATAAATTTAAGTGTTACATCAAAATTTTCGTCAGACTTATATTAATATTTTTTAAAGTTCTACACTTTTCTATTAAGTATGCCTCTTAAATTTTGCTTCACTTTTTTTTCTTCAATATAATTTTAAATTATCAATTTTTTTAATTTTTAAATATATAATTATATTTTTAATAATACATCAAAATTATGTGAAACCGAAGAGACCTAAACAATGTTTCTCTACACTTTTTAATAGTGTCTTGATTAGTTGTTAAATGAAAAAATTTTTACTTTTTTTTTTATATTTTTTTCAAATATGAGGTTTGATACTTTGTTTTGAGCAAAATATTAATTCGGATTCTGTCGGTTATCCGACTCTCATTTAATTAATAATACTGAATTCCTGTCGCATATAGTAATTGATATTTTCTAAGCAAATTTTTCCAATAAATTTCATCCGAGTTTTTAATGAAAAAGCAATTTACATTATTTAATATTAGCGGTGAGTAATTTTGATGGTTTGCTGAAAAGTGAACTCTGATTGGAAAATATGTTACGGTTAGGTTAAAAAATTTTGAGGTACAATTATAGCATGGACGAAATACTCCATGAAATTAGAAATTTAACATTTAAATTTTGTATTTTTAAATTTTCATTATTTGATATTAGAATTCATTTTTATTTAAAATAATTATTTCCTTATTTCAACATCAAATTAACTTAAGTTTTAAGACTATAGATTGTTGGTAATCAGTTTTATATTGGAAAATTATGGAAAAATTGGAAAGTCAGAGGCAGAGGAACGGCAATCATCATGTGGTCGCAGATGTAAATTCACTTTGGTGTAGTGATCAGATGTACGTTGACAAATTATTAATCTTTCTTTCAGGAGTCAAATTTAGCTTATTTGATATATTATAATATAAATCGAATTTAATTTAAGAAAAAACATTCCATAATTAAGAAAAAGATTAAGATATATATGTGTATATATATATATATTTATATACATATACATACATACATATATACATATATAAAGAACTAAAGAAAATTATAAAATTGATCAGAATCATTGAATTTTAATGTCTTTTTTTGTAATTAAAAAATGATAGAAATGACGTTTAAATTTTTGTGAGAAAAAAAATAAATTGCTATCATTAAAGGCAAAAACTTTTCAAAAGATTTAAAATTAATGATTTATGATTATCATTTCAACTCTAGTCTTTTGGAATGTGAATGAAGATGGCAAGGAGAACCCGACTAGAAGTTATGGTCAGCCAGCGCCGTTTGAACACCTGAAGTCGTCAACCAAATGCCAAATGCACTCTCACGGTCTAGGGTTTTTTCACGGTACTGCTTACTTAGTTTATTTTAAAAAAAAATAAATACATAAAAAAGCCTAAAATTCGAAAGAAAAAAATAATTCTTTTCAAATCTTTCTTTTGTTTTAAACCTTCACATGAAAGTTTTATTTCAGAAGAAAGTTTTACTTCTTAGTAACGTTAATAATTAGGCAACGGTGCCTTAAAAATATATATAATGAATAAATAGATTGGATATTCTTTATATTTATATGGATACATAAGAATTATGTAATTAAAATTCATGTTTTGTGTAAATTGACTATTTAAGCTATTATTGTTTATAAATTTTCTTTAATAAGCCTTAGGTTTCTGTTTGTAACCTATTTAGATTTAAAATTTTTAAGTCAAAAAAAGTTAAATTTTTTTTTAAAGATTTAGATATCCCCCCCAAAATAACATAGCAATTTATGTAAGGAATGGCCGATATAAAAGAACCACTGCGGTATTGAGCAGTTAAGTATGTTAATTTCTCTTCATAAATTTGAAAGGTTATGATTGTGCAAGGTGGCAGAATGCAGCAATTAGCTCGGTAATTTATTTTATCCAATACAGATAATCGACGGGTGCTTAAGCAATAATCGGAAATTTTGGACCGGCAAGATCATTTGTACTTCATTTCAGAGGACCATGATAATGATAAAATATTTTTTCTTTTTTAAGAGTAATTTTCATATTGATATGAAGAAATTTTATCTTTTGAAATAAATTTTAAAAAAAAAATGTTCTATGGTTCCACTAACTGGATTTCAAATACGTGTAAAATTATAGTCTGATTGTTGGAACCTAAATTTCGATTTTCGTAATTATTAAAAAAATTGAAGTAGAGAATTAATGAGAAACTTTTTTTTCCCAATTTTAAATGAATATATTTTGATTAAGTATGATCTCACTTGAGAAATTATGGTGAACTTAAATCATTGAATGAATAATTTTTTTTAGGTGTTTAAATTAATTGATTTTACATTTCAGTTTTAAAATCTCGTCAGCGAAAGAGCGTCTTCATATTTTCATATTGTGAAATAAATCGCATTTAACTAAGATACCATTTTCGGTTTAGTTACTTATAAATGTTTGACATTTTTCAGATAAAAAAGGACTACTTTCAAATGCTTCGCGAGAACCCAGACGTCGATCGACATTCACGGTACAGTGAAGTAAAGAAGAAGTTGAGTTCAGATCCGCGATATAAGGCCGTCGAATCAAGCACAGCCAGGGAAGACTGGTTTAGAGAACATATTAAACATCTTAAAGAAGAAAGGAAGAAGGACAAAGAGCGCGACAGAAGGGACCGAAAAGATTCAAAGAGGGAAGAAAAGAAGGAAAAAGATGCAAAACGAGAAGAACACAATAAAGAGAAAGAAAAGGATGGAGAAGAAGATGAAGAAATGCCTTTGCATGATGCTGATAAAAGTGATGTAATTATCTTTTCTTTAAATTTGCATGAATTAAAAATTAAATTGTAATAAATTAATCTAAAAAAAATTTTTAATTTGATCTTCAGATGTTAGGTTTTTGCATTTGAAATGTACTAAATTATTGTGTAAGTATATTTTTTGAAGAAGTATTAGATTATATAATAATATTTTAAAGTTAATTTTTTAATATTTAAAGTATGTTTTAGTAATTACTTTTATTTTACTTTATTTGCTTTTTTACAGCTCTGACCTTTCAAAGATTCAAATTATATTTGATTTATTGTAAATAGCGTTACCATTATTAAATAAGATTGATGTAATTAGGTGCTTTTAAAGTTCGTATGCTTTTTTCATTATTAGAGTGAGAATGACAATGAAGCAATAAATTCTGAAGAAGAAAGAGAGAAGGAGCAAAAGGATAGGGAAAAACAGGCGCGTGTGGAAGCTAGTCTGAGAGAAAGGGAAAAAGAAGTTCAGAGAACTCTAGCAACTCACTTAAGAGACCGCGACAAAGAACGGGAACACCATAAAAGAGATGAGGCTGTGCAACATTTCAATGCGCTCTTGGCCGATCTTGTAAGAAATGCCGATTTAAGTTGGAGAGAAGCTAAGAGGGTAAATGCATATAAAATGAATCATAGCTAAACGAATTTAAAATTGCGATATATTTAAATCTCCTAATTCTTTTTAGGCCTTGCGGAAGGATCATAGATGGGAATTAGCTGAGTTATTGGACAGGGACGAGAAGGAGAAAATATTTAATACGCATATTGAACAATTGACGCATCGCAAACGAGAAAAATTCAGGTACTTCATTTAACAAGATAGTAATCTTTTTCTTCAAACAAGAAAATTGATTTTTCAATATTACTCATAATTTCTGCCATAAAAAATTTCTAAATCTTTCACTGCTAGGGAGTTATTGGATGAAACAGGAGAAGTTACATTAACAAGTTCTTGGAAAGAAGTGAGGAAATTGATTAAAGATGATCCTAGATACACTAAATTTTCTTCTAGTGAGCGGGTAAGTATAATTTTAATATCCTAGATTTTTTAGTGACAATTTTTTAAGAAATAAGGCATTCATTTGCAAATATTACCAATAATATTTCTTCAAAATTATTAATAAGTAATTTGGGGAATTGAATTTTCTCATGATAAGTTCTCATTGACTTATCAGTGTTTGTCAAGGTGGATCATAGAGTAAGGAGTATAGATACTAATAATGAAATAGAAAGCAAAAATATACAGTCCATTAAATTTTAATGTTTAGGTATAGCTTAGAGTATTTTATTTTCTCTTTCAGAAAATAGAAAGAGAATTCAAAGACTACATCAAGGACAAATATGTTGCCGCTAAAGCTGATTTTAGGGAGCTGCTGCAAGTAAAGATATTTTAATTAATCTTTAACTTTTTTATCTTTTTATGAAACATTTTATAATTTTAATATTTTCAGCTGTTTTAATGCAAACAGTAGGTCAATTATACTCTGCTAAATTTCATTTTAAAATTGTTGAATTATTCATTTAATTGATTTTTCAGGAAACAAAATTAATAACGCATAATTCACTCAAATTGCTTCAAGAGAATGAACAGCATATTCATGAAATAGAAGAAATATTAAAGAAAGACAAGAGATATCTGGTGTTAAACTACATTCCAGAGGAGAGAACAAAGTTGATCTTGTCTTATTTAGAGGATTTGGAAAAAAGGGGGCCTCCTCCGCCTCCAACAGCATCCGAACCGAACAGAAGAAACAAATGAAAATTTTTTTGAGTCACTAATACTTAAAGTGATAGTTGATATTCAAATTATTTTGTAATGAAATCAAACGGGAACGGATAACGCTACAAGAATGTGTGCATTTTAAGTCGCAGTTAATTTTAATCAGGACAATTGTATCATTCTGACTACCCGAATTAAATCTTTTGATATTTTTAAATACTGATAGATATAAATTGTCTTGAAACCGTGACAATTTTGTCTGGCATTTAGTGAAAGAATAATATTTCAATTTCAAATATTTTTGGTTTGGCATTATGAGTCTAATCAAAGCAACATCGGGGCGTTAATAATTATTACGAATATTTTGACATTATAGTTTAATGACTAGAATAAAAAAGCGAATGTATGACATTGATCAGTTTTTATTTCTCATCCTTCAAAAAATGCTTGGGGAATTTGTTTTTATTTTGCTTATATTACGATTTTACGAAGTTAAGTTGGATATTAATTAATTTCATCTGCAATTCGGGTATTATTTAAAAATGTGAAATAGTTGACTATTCTATATAACCATAGCATATAAATGTGAAATCCTTACTTTCGCGAAAATTTTGGATAAAAATTTTTACCATGGAAAACATTTCAAATAAAAGAACAATATTAAAAACTAAGGATATTATGTATTTGTATGCCACGCGCACTATTCCGTCCTAATACCCAAAGAGCTACGGCATGCTTCACGCTGAAGTGGAGATATCTGAAAACCTAGAACCTAAATTATAATTCTCCTAAAAGAAAATTTATAACTAGAATGCAAAATTCTAGTTACTCAGTAGTAACTATTAAAACAAAGAGTTAATGCACATATATCAATGTGCATGTATCATACTTCATTCAATTTTATGAATGTCTGGGTCTATTAAATTAAAAAAAAAACAATTCAGTCGAATCTAATTATTTTCTGAAAATAAACGAAGGAAAATAATTTACCGATATAGGAATAACTAAAAGAAATGGGATAACGAAATACCCGTGAAAGTGTAACAGCAGATCATCTGAATTTTTAGAACAGGTCAATGTGAAAAATGGCTAGTGAACGGAGGAAAGAGACCACAATGAGTTCAGAAATATCGAGCGAAGAAAAAAAACCTTAGTAGAGGAATGATTAAAAACCATTTGAACTGCAAAAGAATACACAATTGTGAATGCCTTTACTAATTATTTTTGGTTTGATAGATAATGTGCCACATGGGTTAATTCTTAAATAGATATTACTGAAATAGTTTATAATTTCAATATACATTTAATTGATACAAAACTGTATGAACGTAATCATGAAAGTGATACTAAATGAAGTTAATATGATAATGGTTTGTATCACAAAAATCTTCAAAAACTTGGGAATGTAACGGAAAACATTTCAACGTGGCAACAATATATTTGAACTGGCGACATTTCCTGTTTTTTGGTGGGAAAATTATATTATTCTTTCCAGTGTTTATAACTAAAATACATTTATTTTAGCAATATGAAGGATGCAAGATTTCTTGAACTGAAAAAAACTAATAATATCCATAAGTTAGAACAATATTTTCAAACATTTGATATTGATCTGGTGAGTTTTTGCCCTTTATACTAAATATCAAAAAAACCGATGTGATAATGTGAAATGGTCATTAATGATTTTAAATATTTTACGATTATTATGAAATTTTTATAATAATCCTGTTGGTCATTATGTAGTATTACACAATTTTTTATTATTTTTAATAGTCACTAACTTTTAGCAATTTAATTGCCAACCAGTTTCTTTGCATTTATCCGCATAAACTGTTGTATTTGATTAATTTTAGGTTTGTTCAGAATTAAACAATATCTGTGTAAAAGATGATGGTCCTCTAATTTTGCAAATGCTGTTTGACGAACTATCAAACAGTACTTCCAGTCAATTAATGAGGATGAAGGCAAATTCCTTTTTTACACTTATTACTTATTTAACTGTGGGTAAAACTGAAGCATACTTACAAGTTTTTTATAATTTTTAAAGCAGATTTCAAAAACAGTTCTTCAAATTATTGAAAAGAAAATAATTTCACAAGGTTTGATTGAAAAATTAGTAACAGTTTTAGCAACTCAAGTGGAATCTTTTTCTGCAAGCAATATAATTACTCTCATAGACTCATGTTTGCAAATGATGAGGAAAAACATTGACATTGATTGCTCCAACTGGTAAGTTTGATTTGGAAATTTTATGTTAAAAAGTTATTAAAATTTAATTCTAAACCATAAAAATTTCTGATATATATTGATTTTTAATAATCATGAGGATTTTGTATTTCAGTTGGAAAGACTTGATCCCTAAACTTTTGAACAAAATTGTTGAAAAAGACAATATTGAACATAATGGCTTCAAAATAAGTGGTGTAGAATATAAAAATGAAATAGTTATAGCAATATGTCTTAATGACTGGCCTGATGATACAATCACAAACATAGCCTCAATGTTTGTGTAAGTAATGTAAAATCTTGTTTCAGCTTAAGATGAAATATTTTGTAAAATTAATAGAAAAAATTTTTGTTGAGTAGGGAAATGCCTTTGTCTGAGGGGGAACATTTAAAAGCTGTTAAAAAGTTGTGCAAAAGACTTTTATACATTGGTTTGCAAGAAGTGCCTCCTCTAGTGCATCAACTCCTTCAGCTAACAAAAGAACAGCATTTTGCTCCTTTATTTACAGCATTGGTAGAACTATTTGATGACAAATTATATTCTAAAATAAAAATTGAAGATGTGGACTCAGAAGAACCTAAAACTGGTAAATTATTTTTTATAATTCTTATTGATTAATAGTTGTCAGGTCAGTTATTAAATTTTTTCAAAGTTCAAATTTTATGATAGTTTATTTTTATTACAGAGGAAGATCTAAAAGAAATCCAAACAGTAGAAGGAACAGTTTTATATCATATGTATTCAGCAGTGAGCAGTATAAGCCCTCATATTGTTAAGGAATTTCTGAAGTCATTAAAAGATTGTGTCAATTCACCAGAATTTATTCTTAGCCCTTTTTCCCTCACTTTTTTGTTGACAATTTCTTGTGTTTCTTATATCTTTGAGGAAGAAGTTTTAAACATTTTGAAAGCGACAATTATTCGAAATTTTACCGAAGAAGAGAAGATATTGGAATCTGCCTGGTTTGAAAGTGTTACACCTTCAACTTTAAATGTTGATGAAATATTTAAAAAAATTATTCATAATTGGTATTCATAATTTTACTTTAATAAATAATGGAGTTCTTTATTGGCGAATTAAATTTTATACTTTGTAATTAAAAACTGATTGAAACAATAAATATATTTTTTTTTAGCTTTAGAGAGAGAGATAAAGTATTGCAAGGATTAGTTAATTTAAGTTTTTCTTTACTTTCTACAACTAAGACCCGTGGTAAAGAATTACGATGTGATAAAGTTTGGAACTTGGGAATCTCACTATTAGTGAATCTAATAAAAAAGTACGGAGATGTCACCAACTCCATATTGCAAACTTTAGCCAATCAGATTTCACAAATACATGAATCTACTCAATATACAGGTTTATTTTTGTAATTAATTTCGTAGTACTAATTTCAAGCTAATATGCATTTGCTTTTATAATCGTGAAAATATTGTACTTTGATCATTTATGAATTAAGTGTCATTTATTCGCCACTTCAATTTTTGGCAACACAAACTTTTACTAATATGATTTACAAATAGAAATTATATTTGTTTTTAATTTTTTTCTCTCCTGGATTTAATCGGAGTCTTCGGAGCAATTTGTTTTGGAATTTTTACATTATGGACAGTGAAAATTTAATGTTATAATTTTCAAAATTCATCGGTTAAATTTTTAGAGCTACTTCTGCTTTTTATTTATTCTTGGGTTTTCTATTAAAAATATTTTTATTTCATTTTACAGATTGTTTATTTCAAATTGCAAGAAAAAATCCTTTAAATTTGTTAGATTGTTCGGCGCTTCTGATGCAATTATTGGATAACATTTGTGCCAGATTTCCTGGAAATGTTGGTCAGAGAGTAGTGTCTGTTATTTTACCATTATCCAAATTATCGCAATCGCTTCGAGATAATTTAATAATTGCTCTAAGGAAATCTCTTTTTCCTAAGTAAGAATAATGTTAAAATCATCTATTCTTTGATTTTAACATGCAATTTTGTTTTCGTTAATATTGGCACTTTATCAATTTATTACATCGATTAACAATTCTCAAAAAAGAGAGCACTTATAAAAACTATAGAAAAATTAATTGGAGAAAAATTTAGGAAATTTATAAGTTATTTCAGAATTTGTAGAGTATATTTTATTTTTACTTACTAAAAATTTAAAAAATTCTTTTTGTTCTTTTCAAGGGATAAAAGTCGTAGAGAAATGGCTATTAGCGGCATTCTTGAGCTCTTAAAAGATCTTAAAATTTCGAATTTAAGAAATCTCAGTCAGTCAATGACCCATAATTGCTGCGGATTATCTCAAATTTATTCACAATCATCTGCAGGCTCGGTACCAACTAATACCAATGAAGGTATCTGCATTGAATTGCTGACAATTTCAAGAGAAGTTTTCAAACATCAGCATGAAATAAAAACTGTTTTTTACAGAGGTGATAAAACTCATGATTATTTTTTCAAATATAACTGTTTTCAATGTAGGGGAAACTCGAAAATTAACCTTTTTTTACAGGTCTTTGCGAATCAGTTCAGAGCAATCCGGATTTGGGATGTCATGCGATGGATATTTTGCAAAATCAGTTCGAAAAATATTTGAGATTTGGTGATGATATACCTCCTTTACATTTTGATAAAACCGTGATTGCTCAAGGGAATAATGCATATCTACAGGTAGATTATTGTTGCTAGTTTAAATAAATGTTCTATATTGATCATAGCCTAATCGAAATTGAAGAAAGGCAGTTAATTTTTAAGGGGATCTTAGTGTCAGTCACCCATACTTAGTCAGTTAGAGATGAAATTCGAATTGAAACTCGAAATTTCGAATTTCGAAAATACAGATCAGTTCAGTCTTCAGAGCTTCGTTCACAACAAGATTTCATACATTTATTAGAAATAATTTTACAGAATTTTTTTTTGTTTTTCAGGAACCTATAGCTCAGTTGTTGTTTTCTATTGGTTTAATATTGGTTAAAATCGACGAAGAAAGCTTGCAACGTTCAAAGATGAAGAAGACATTCGATTCTTTATGTCAGAGAATGTCAGATTCTGATATTCCTCATTTTTTGCTCGGAAAGGTTTGTGACGAATAATTATACATTTATTTATAAAACCTAAAAAAATTTTTAAGTGCAATATG
>JAOWBB010006441.1:0-26062 GCA_028565995.1 Ricinus marginatus | reverse complement strand
AAAATCTTGAATTTAATTAAAAAATTAATCTTTAAAATTAATTTTTAAAATTAAAAATAATATTTAAAAGTCAATTTCCGAAATTAATTACAAAAAGATAAAAATTCTGCATGGCAAAGATTTACTTTGGGAAAACAAATCTAAATTAAAATTTAAAAGTTATTGAAATCATTTTGAAAAATCGTTCAGCTTAAAAACTCAAATAGTTTTACTTCAATTAATTGGATTTACTATAATGATCTATATATCATTTCCATTCAAAAAGAAGACAAATTTCAATTCTTGAAACTATTATTTATGAATTTAAAAAAATTACATTTTCAATAACCCACATTCATGTTTAGTCATTTTGAGTAGAGGTTTAATACCGCTTGCAGTTAATAAACTTTTTAAAGTAAGAATTTTGTGTGATGCTAGACAAAAATAACGAATTAAATTTTTTGTGTTATATACTTTTTTTATTGGCTTAATTTAATTTTTCCTCGGGTAATGGCGCTCTATATATTAAACTAAATAACTGAAATTCAGATTTTTAGAATTCGTGTCCCTACGTTATTTCATGCTTTTAAAGTCTTTGGGCAATTTTGTATAATGTACGTAAAAATTTTCGATATAAAGGTAGTCTTATACAGTCATATTAAACCCGACTTTAAAAGAAAAACCTTTAACATATTTATCCTTTAATATGTTTATTATTATTATTTTTTTTTATTGGGTATAGATACATTGTATTTTGTTAATCTCGAGTTAGCGATTGATAAGTCTCAACGTTTTCCTTTATCCGTTTTCAGCAATGCAAAATATGGAAAAAGCCGATTTTGGTCTTCGGTTAAGTCATCGCTAATTTATGAGCCTGAGCTTTTCCTCGTCCCCCTTTCCAGGGGAGCACTAAAAGTCTAACAACCACTTATTCAAATCTATCTTTTTTAAATGTAGATATTTATTTTCCTTATAAGGCGTAAATTATGCAACAGAATGTAACCCGTTAAAAGAACAATTAAAAATTTAAAAGAATTGTATAAAATGATAAATATTATTTAGTGATAACAATATCAGAAATGGCATTTGTTGGCTCATACCGCAATAAATTTCTTTTATTATGTTAACAAAATTTAAATAAAACGTTGCGTTTAATCCGAATTCATAAATGCAGTAAAAAAAATAAAACGCAAAAATTAATTCGTTAACGAGAAATTTTTATGCTCTATTTATATATTATGATATTATATATCAAATTTTCAATACGATTACAATAAATCAACAATATATTATGCAAGCGTGACATTACATTTTAATTCCTTTTTCGAAAAAGTTCACGGTGATTCAAGTTAAAATTTCCTACAAAAAAAAAATGATTGTATAAACTTTTTAGTATAATTCACTTTATACAACATTAAAATTTTATAAAATGATTTTGCTAGAATGAAAATATGAGCGGAATAATTAAATTTACAAAAAAGAAAATATATCAACAGCTTAATTGTCAATTGTAAAAATTTTCGTAATCATCTGGTAAATTGATTATCTGAAATTTATTGCAGAAGCGAATGCAGCTAAGAAAAAACAAAATATAAATTTATTTGCGAGTTTTAATTGTAGACGTAGGAAAGAAAATATTTTTCTGTTAAAGCGAAGTTTGGGTGCCCCTTAGACCCAGTCGCCACTGAGCGTATTTATATTATACCCCATCTGATGACAAAAATTACAAAATCCCTTGCGACAAAATTATATATTTAAGTTTTTGAGTCCGACAGACAATATACTAGTGATTCCGTAAATTTTTAATTTTTTTTACGTTTAAATAATTGCCTCGGTTAGCTCTTTAATAGTTTTTCCGAAGTCGATACCTTAAAAGTGAATGCCAAGACAAAAAAAATTTTTCATTTTCATATTCATATAATCGTTTGCTTAAATGTGAAATGCGGTTTCCCGTCATGAGAAACTTTCATTTTCTCTAAGTGGATCCATTTAATTTTCTCTGAACGGTTGAATGTGTTTGTGATGATTCCGGTTCGGATCGTTAAAAAAAACTAAAATGTCATAATCTAACATTCGCACGGCTTTTGATGAGTGCCAAAATATGGAGCAGTGCCGCTACTTGCTGCAGGACGGATTCCAAAAGAAACTTGATTATGCGTACCAGAATGTAAGTGAAAAATTGATATTCAGCTACAGGCAAGACATCAGCAGCCCGGAGAGCTCGGACAGATGCTCCAGCGGAGACGGAAGCAGTAAAAGCGACAAAATTCATCGAAGAAGGTCAGAGTTTGAACAAATTTTTCCTCAGAGCAATGTCGAAACTAATCTCACCCCTTAAAGCGTTGAAAATTGCATAAAGATGCATTCAGCTTTTGATTCCTCGTCTAACTTTTCTGAAGCATAGCTTTCTGGACAAGGGAAGACCTTCTGGAAAGGAAATGAGGAACGTTGTTCATCCCATTCACCTGTGCTCATTTTCTGCTCACAGTTTTTTTTTCCTTTTTTTTTTTAGCTCTTAATAAGACTAAATGCGTGAAGCTGTTCAGAAGGGTAATCCTTATATTTTTTAATTTTTTTTTGTTGTTTTCCTATGTAGTTTTTCTTGCCTTTATTCTTAGGGATCTCACGTGGTAGCCTAATTTTTGAGATTAGCGTTTTTCAGTCAGCTAAGACACCGTGAAAAAGATATAAGTGAATCTAAAGTTTAATAACAATATAGTTATAAAACTTATATGGTTGTTATATATATATATGTACATATATAGTACATATATATTTATCAGGATTTTCATTTTTCCTTTTAATTTTCGAGCTAAATGAGTATTATTTTTTGAAAGAACAGAAAATATTCTAAAGAGAAGAATAAATTTATATTGGTAAAAATAATATAAAAAAATCATGCAGTTGAGAAAAATTAAAAAAACTCTAAATTTTTGCAGATTTATTTCTTATAAGAAGTCCTAACATGATTTTTAAATACTGGTATTATATTTAACTACTATAGGAAAAATAAATATTATTTTAAAAAAAAATTATATATATTATATTCATTCCCCAATGAAAATCTTTCCGCGACTGCAATTGATCTACTGTCTCTAACTTGTATTTGTATTTACCGGTGTGCTAATTTATACTGAAGAAAATTTATTATTATTATTCATCTTCCTCGCTTTTAAATAGAAACTGAGTTTCTTTGGAGCTTTATCAAAAATTTCCTCATATGCCAATACTCTAAAAGTTTGTGTGTGGTCTTATTATGTCATTATTTCCCATTCCATTTACCTGTTGAAATAATCGAATAGGTATTTTGTGATTTTGAAATATTTCTAGAATGTTTTTTTATTTATTTATGAAAAATCTCTCTCTTTATATTCCAATGTTCACGTGTTTGTAGTACTTCATCGTTATCCATATCTTTTTCGCGGCGTGAAAATCTTAATTTAAAATTTTGAATACAAAAACTTAAAAAATTCCGTCTATCATCTCCTGCATGACACCGACAGAATTAACAGCAAAATGAATGGTACTGAAGAACAAATCAGATGTCAAAGTCATTCCTCCCAGGGGGGAAATTAATTTTTCACACAGTTCAAATACTTTCGCATCAATTAGTCGATGGTTAAATATACTTTTGAACTTTCAACAATCAAATTTAGCTGAAGGGTGGTCCCAGTTGAAAAAATTTCTTACTTTCATGTCATCAAATCGCAATAATCGGGTGTTTACGAATAATTTTCCCAGGAAAATCCGAAAAGATGGACCGAGAGAAGAAACAATAGACTCCTTAGAGTCGGAAGACTTTGATTATTCTTCTGTGTCCGATGAGGAGCAGCACATACCTCATATCCTGGCTCCAGAGATGTACCAGGATGTTGGTCGGGAAATTGCGGGAGAGCACAATCCAACTAGAAAATGTTTGATGTGGGCGTGTAAAGCCTGCAAGAAAAAGGCAGTATCCGTGGATCGAAGAAAGGCGGCAACTCTTCGAGAGAGGAGAAGATTGAGAAAGGTACAACCTAGTAATGTATACGGGAGTATTGTTATGGGAGAACTGGTTTGCATTAGAAATTTACCGAAAATCAATAATCATTTAGATAATCGAACTGATTTTAGGTCAATGAAGCTTTCGAAGTTTTAAAGCGCAGAACTTGTTCAAATCCAAATCAAAGATTGCCAAAAGTTGAGATTTTAAGGAATGCCATTGAATATATTGAATCTTTAGAAGATTTGCTACAGGGAACTCCTGCGGATAAGTTCCCAACACTAATGGTGAGTTTTATAACTAATATTCGATTTGTAACAAGGATTCTCTTAGATACTAATTCTATATATAACAAAGAAATTGTGTGCTTCGGTCACTAATTTATAAGTTAATATTTAATGTGCTCTCTATATATAACCTCTGTTAAAGCTGTTGGACCATTTATGATTGCTTTACATTTTTATACCCAAAGAAACGGAAACCTATTCTTTAAAGCCTGAAATCACTTAAAAATTGGATCAATTCTCACTTGTTGTTATGAAAAAAAAAATAGACCGTATTGTAATTATAAATATTGAACATTCACCTCAATATAATATAACTGTAATCAAATTGCATGAGCTAATTTAACAGCACCATTAGTAGATAAATCAAAAAATAAATGGGGAATACATAATTTTTAAAATAAAAAAAGCTAAAGGATGCATTGAACTTTTTTAATTTGATGTTTTTATTCTGGAAGTGAATTTCTTTGATGTCTACAGACATATCATTATAAATTAGACCTATTTAAAGCTGATATAAATCTTGGCCCAAATTTTTGGCGCGGATGATATGACATTTATTTTTGTACTACAATTCAATTCAATTGGATTTTTTTTATTGGCAAACTTGACAAGTATGTGTGTGTGTGTGTGTGTGTGTGTGTGTGTGTGTGTGTGCTTAATTACTGCATTTACATAATTTCTACAGGAGTAAAGGGCATTTTACCATGAATGCCGAAAAAAAGTAACGGTTACTCGATATCATTTAATGCTAAAATTCCGTTCCGTAACCAATTATATATGTTAATATTCATACGCCCCTGAAAAATATTTTGAGATTATTTTTATAATATATGTTAACAAATCTTAGATGGAAGAGAACGGAAAAAATAACGAATTTTATACGATATTTTTAAATGTCGACCCGATTCTCCTTTAGCATTAATGCTGTATTCATTTAAAAATTTTGATATTAAGAATTTATTTCAGCATCTAACCGTCTATCTTCAGATGTGTTTTCCTACATAAATCAAATAATAGGGATAGGTATGTTTAACCTTTGCTTAAATAATTGATAGCGAAAGTGAAAGAATTATGTACTGTGTATATTTTCATAACTTTTCGAGCGGATATTTGTTGTGTTGCATGTAACCTATGAAGAATTCAGCCGTGAATTGTAAGGAATCTTTCTATTTCCAAAGTTTAAATAAACAACCAAAATGTGATTCTTTTTAAATGTAAGAAATCCGTGAATCGAAAATTCCATTCAAAAATATTTCAGAATTAATGAATAAAAAATTATAGTTTGAAACATTTTATAAAAATAAAAATTATTGTAGATATTATTTATAAGCTATTAAGCATACTATGCATATATTTTTGAAAAAATTAATGCTGATATTGCTTTTTTTGAAAAAAATTTAATTCTAAATATTCATTAAAATTAATATTAGTTGTGCAGTATAAGATCAGTTTTATTTTGCAATAAAGTGCTTCTTTTTTCATGATCTGAAAATTAATATTTTCATATAATTAAATTAATTTATCTTATTATATTAATACATGCATTTAGTTAACCAACCACAACTGTTTGCTCGCGATTCTTTAGCTGCAGAATCTTCTGCATTTCATTTTGGATAATATTATTCGAAAGCATTAAATCAATCATTTTAGAATAATAAATAGTACTAATAAAATTTTGTCGCATTAAAAACTTAAATTTTAAGATTTACTTAAGATATCAAATGAAATATTAAAATTAGCTTATTATTATCTGTTTCTCATGGATAGTAAAACTTGTTATGAAAAACAGTCTTTTTGTTAGAGTCGATATAGTTGCAAAAGACTCATTAGTTGCAAAAAGCATGAGTATTTACAACATTTACGATGTTGTATCCCTCATTGAAAATATCGGAAATAAACAAAACCGATTTTTATATATTTATTTATTGATATTACACATGAGTAAGCAGTAGTCAGTTATACAAGAATTTTCCAAGTTTACTTTGAAAGTCGTATGAATAAAATTGATAATAATGAGGAGTCCACAATCCATGTGGGGGGAAAATTTCTAAAAATGTTTAATGATCATCTGATTTTATGAATTTTTCAAATCTTCAACACTTAACATAAAGCAAAGACCACATTGACGTTTAAACTTTGTCAGGCAAAGTGTGTTTTGACTAAACTAGGCTGTTATTGAAGGAGACAACCTCATTAAAAGCGCCGTAAGACATTAAATCACGTTTAGGATGTTGTGACTTGGAGCTTCCGCCTAAAAAGAAATTCGAATGGGGATTTTCTATTTATGTTCCTTATTTATCTATTTTCAAACATGATGGACAACATCAATGTATATATTTTGTATGTATGCTTCGATTATACTTAAACTACTTATTTTTATAGCGAGAGACAAATGAAAATAATAAGAAACCTAAAACAATTTTTAAAATTGGAGATCACATATAAATACATAATAAAAAAAAATATATATTAATCTGTGGATATACCTAACCAACACGAAAATATGCACCCGCACACACACACACACACACACACACACACAAATTAAATACACGCATAAATAGACTGTACATTTTCGTATATGCTTTCGATGAATCATTTATAGACTGCTAAAAGCTTTGATGTGGTAAACTCTAAGATAAGACATAACAACTTTTATAATAAAATATTTATACGGTATTATGAAAAATGACAAAACTTATTTTATGTATTGTTTGCACGTAAATTGGATATTTTTTTATTTTTATTAATAATCAGAATACAATCAAAAGTTATTATAATGTTGCTATTCATCTTTACAATATTATCTTTTTTTACGCGTTCAATATGGGTCCTTATTCAACATTTATTATCTATTTAATATATTTATTGATTCTTTAAACTCAAGACGAATATATAATTTTTTTAGTTATATAATTTCATCTAATGAAATAATTTATCAAGCGCAAAAATGTTTAACAATCTATTTGTAAACGACTTATTTAAAATATTATTTATAAAGTAAACATTCAGCTGTCCGAAACCATCGATACATATTTCACGGGGATCGCTGTCAGACATTCTGAAAAACAACATCTATGACAGCTTTTGGGCAAAGAATTCTTTCGGTGTTCCTGTGATACTTTTGATATACCAAATTTTGCTTATGAGTGTGAGCTATTAAAAATTCTCTGAGTAATTTAGACAATGGCTTGAAGCTGACAAATGAGGTGTCAACATGTCTTGTTATCTGACAGGAATAAAGCTTGTAGATGAACCATTTAATCCACGTTTGATATTTTAGACGTTTTCTGTTTCTTGGTGAAAACCGACGTTCTCTTTCCATTCATTAATTTTGCATTAAACATGCGATCCTTGTCGGTCATTTTTACCGTGGGAATAAAAACCGAATTCTCTTACTGCGGCCCTGTGTTCCGTAAATTTCGAACGTGCCTCTTCGGGGAAGAAATCACCCTGCCCCTCTTGGTTTTGTTAAAAAAGAGGAGCAACATAAATATAAATACACGATATGCTTTGTGTGTGTTCGTGCTTGAAAGCAGGAACGTGGTGAAGGGAGGTTGAAATTCTATGCGAAAGCCATAAACCGATGCCCTTTCTGCAGCCGCACTTACGTTTATCCGGGCCTTATTAATTATCCTTGTGATGAGGGTTCATTCATAACTATTTAAATTTCTTGGGTCTCCATCTGCGGCAGAAGTTTGACATGCTAATTTTAATTGCTGCTAAAGCTGCGGATTTTCTCAACTAAACGCACCATCAGAAATCATTTTTATGGGCATATATATGAGACTGATTTTGATGATAATTCTCCCTTTTTCTATTCTGCAGGCTTCGCTTTGATTTTAACAGCATCCCAGTGCGACGTTTTGGGGAAGAGACTGCTATATAAATCTTTTTTCTTAGTCATACATGAGCCGTGGGGGTGAAAATTTTTTCTTATCTGTAGCAACAGCATTTTTAGGCTGAGAAGAGATATCATATTGAGGAGGGATGTGAGAGATATATATTCGACACTTCGGAAGCGATCAATGTATGTAAGCAGGAAATTAAATAACTTAAAATTCCATAATTTTTCACTGGGTATTTATTCTGAGCTGGCGACATGCTTTATCACCATACATGCTTTGCTCAGGATGGAGAAGTCCACAGTTACGTCGGACATCCCTTTTTTTAAATTTTATTAAAGAGCTTTTTGTTTATTGATGAAACTTATCATCACTTCTTTTATTAATTTGACTTTTTTTCAGTATTGATTTTCGGGATAGGTTTTCAACCAAAATTTTTCAGGGTTAAGATTAATTAAGAAATTCTAATAGCAGGAAAACAAAGTATGCACGATATATATTTTTAGGAACAAAATCATATGATGTTAAACTCCAACATAAAACAAAATAATAAAGTACAAGGGCCATTTGATGTTGTTGAGACTTCATTGATGAAATTTTGTTAACTGATTATTTGTCTTCCCTTATAAGTCTTATTATATATGCGGCGAGGAAAATCTAATTGTTTTTTTAGTAGAGTCAGATTTCTTCACTGCATCCTACCTCTACCCTAATCGATATTCTCTGAAATTTATTACCCCATCAATTTCTGATGTATGTTCTTATAATGCCAGAATATAGAATAAAATTTCGCATATATTCAAATATATTGTTAGTTCTACGTTATCATCTTGCACCCAGCACATGTGTTGTCAGAATTCATTCATTATCTATCATTATAAAAACGACCATTTTTCGGAAGTAAATGCTAATAAAGTCTTAATGCAAGCTCCAACTGAATAAAGTATTGCAATATATTTCGCATGGTCTGCTGTTTTTTTTGAAATGATTCTGTTCTTTGTAAAAGCTGACCTACGGGCTTAAACTTAATTGTGTTAATTATTAAGATAAAATCAAGTTGGACGTATAATTTTTGCAGATTTGGCTCGGACCTTTGCTTTGCTATTATAAAATTCAGTGCAAAAGTTACAGGGACTGCTGTTTTTTCAAATTCTACTTTTTGAATAATTCATGATATGACTTTTTGGTTGGTTTTTACCATTTGAGTAACAAATATAACCACCATTTCTTTAAGACATTTTACAGTGAAAGACCTAACATTTTGTGAACGATTTTCTTAAGCGTCTGCGAGATGCGCATTACATATTTCATTTGCCTTTGAATTTGTTCAGTTTAATATGCCGCGCGAGAGTGATGACCACGTGCCGAGGGAATAAGAATGGAGTTCGGGCCAATTGTCTGGTTTGTCGTATCATTAGAAAGAAAAATTAAAGCTTCAGCGTTCGTATTCCTTTGTATGTTTCATTTAATTAATTAATGACATTTTCAAATTGTGCCAATATCCTTAGCGTAATTTGCCGTTAAAAGCAGCGAAGGATTGAAAAAGAAAATAAAATCTTATTCTCGCGTCCGTCTCCTCCGGGTTTGCCTTTGCTTTTTTCCATTCAGGCGGCAGTCGTGGCAGAAGCGAGCTTAAATTAAAAATGGCAACTCGGCTTAACCGAATTTGATTATGAGCGACACTCAAAACGCAGAGGAGAAGAAGAAGAGGAAAATACAGGAGAGAGAAGTTGATATTTTCGGAATGTCTTCGATGATTTGAACGTTTTAATTCCTTCGGATCACCAGGATTTTGATACTCTGCCAAGGCAGATTCGTGTTATTTCATCATCTCGGTTTATCGAAGAGTCGCGACCACATTCATACTTCATTATCCTCCGCTTTATGTAATTCAGTCCGATTAATGAAAGTCACATGTTAAAGCTATTCGTCGTTTTATTTCCCCTAACGACTTTTGTGAATTTTCCCCCTGCTCGAAAAAAAAAAAATAATAAAAAATAAACCTACGATTATGATTTGACATTTAAGATGTTGCTGAGTATGATATAATTATTAGATGCCAGCCAGATGTTTACTTTAAGTCATTCTAATCGCCTTGCAGTCATATCGTCATAATAATCTCCATTGCGGAGACACCATGCAGAAGGTCGGCTCACATGAGATGAATTTTATAGTCGACAATTTATATCAGTGGCAATAACTTTCACAGGTTTTTTTTTTTAAAAATAATAACCCAAATGGAACACCTCACAGAATTGGAGGCAAAAAATTATTAATTGATCCGCAGGCATCATGTGCGCACCATGTGCACCGAATAAAAAGCTTCAATATATAAGTAGCGTTCAATTTAACCTTAACATCCATTATATTATCTGCCTGAAAAAATAAATAACAAAAAATAAAATAAAGTTATACCAGCAAATTATGCGACTCAGAAACAGGCATCCTAATAGGATCTCCCCAAAAAATCCTTTTTTTTATGAGAGAAGCTTATCTGAAAAGTCCATGTCAAATTCGGAAAAAAAAAATGAAAAGAGTAAAAATCCGATCTTAGATATGAGTGATCCTTTTTTCTTCTATTCATGTTTTTAATAAGAAAAACAATGTCTGTCGAATATCCTTGTATAGATCGGTTAAAGTGATTTTAATCTAAGTCGTGTAAACATGTCAATAAATGAAAATTGAATTTACATTGCGGACAAAATGGAAATTTCAGGCATATAAATATGATCAGAGTTTAATAAGATCCAGTTTAAGCTTAAAAAGTTTTTTTTTTCTTCGATGATTCTTTTAGTGTTAAAAATGTTCATATAACAATTATTCGTTTCTAATTTTATCTTGGAAATTATCTGTTTCATATGATTCTGCATGAATAAATTAAGAGTTTAGAAAAAAATTTTAGAGGGAATTTTGGAATTTCCTAAATTCTGAGGGCGTAGTCTTTTTTTTTTTTTTTTTTACTAATCATCATGACTTTCGCATTGTATTAAATAACTTCTGTTACGAAATAATATTATTTACTACCCTTGAAGTCGAAACATGTTAAATAATTGATGTAACATGTGAGAGTAATATATTCTCATAAGTGTTTTACTTTTGAAAAACATTTATTTATAATGTAATTGATACAGAATAGTGTGATGAAATGGAAAGGGCAATATTTATTAAATCCACTTAGGATAAATTAATCTGAAATGTTAATAAATGAGCTGTAGCGATGTTCTGATTTCCAGTTTTATTTCTTTAACAATACTAAGTTTACAATTGTCATTATTTTTGAATAAGTTTGATGAATAAAAAAGTTTATGAGGGAAAGAAAGCCTAAGTTTTCGATGCTTGATTTGTTTAAAATTTTTTTTTCTTTATTAAAACAAATCGTATTGTGAAAATATTATTATCTTATTTATTTCTTATCAAAATGTGGAAAAGTTTTAAAGAAAATATTAGGATTATAGGATATTGTTTCCAGACTTTGTAGTTGAAATTGTAAATGAGATGAAGGTTACTTTTCGAGATAGAAGATAAAGAAAAGAATAAAAATTTTTTTGATCTCTTACTGAAGAAAAGAAGACCACCAAAGAACTAGAAACGTGAGGAAAACGATTTTGAAAAGGAAATAAACTCGCACAATCGCATACGAAGTAGGATATTTTAAATGAGTTGAAATGAGATTATGTTTGTCAAAAATACTGGGACATTCATCTTGCATGAAGGAGGATTAAATACACATATTTCTCAAAAAACGATATTTCTTTTTAGTATTTGTCTATCTAATACATAATCATAAGACGCTTTGTTGGTTTAAATGCCATTTTCAATTTGTTAAAAATGCTGAATAATTTTTAATGGGTATTTTCTTTAGTTCTGCCTCATTTTTATAAATAAGAGCTTTGTTTAATCTTTTAGCATTGCACTTAAGTGAGAAATTCTAAGAAACTATATATTTATCGAAAAAATTACTTTTTAATAAGTCATATAAGTGAAAAAATTTTCAATCATTATGATATCTCATATTCTTAGTTTCTTTATTAAGAATATATGGGTTCTTACGTCGTAAAACTGAATTAAAGTTATTTGGCTTCATCTATATAATGAATGCCAAAATAAAACTTATATAAAACTGAAATCTATAAACAGAATTTAAATGGCGTTTAAGTAAGTAAAAATGTAGAAATCTCTGGAAATTAATGGTGAGAGAATCAAGAAAAAAATTTTTTTTTTATTAACTGAACTTTTTTCAATTTTTTTATTAACTAAGAATCGAAATGCCTTCTTTTGGTTGTAAGCTTCACTTTTATAAATAATATCTCGCATCTAAATAGAATGTAAGCTAAAATTAATTTTCAATTAGTATGCCGTCGAATATTTAGTGATATTAGTTAAAAAGATTCAATTTAATGAACTGGCTAAATATCACTTTATTAGCAGTAAACAATGCAATTTTTACAACATTGTCAATTCATGACAATAAAACTAGATAGCAGAAAAAATAAAAATGAGACAATGAAAAATTATGTCTTGTATTGTTTTTACAAATTTGAAATACATATTATTTATTTTCAGAGAAATTCCCAGAGCGACGCTATGGTAGAAAATGTTCAGCATTATTCGGGTAGTCTTACTCACGGATTTTCACCTTCACAAGGTTTGTGTTTTTTTATATTTTACTGCAGTGAACCTTTAAGTCTTCTGACGGAACCCATTCCTTGGAATCCTATTAAACAAATTTTAGTAATTTTTTAGCGGCTCGGAGAGCCAGTTTTTTACGAAACTGAAAAATTTATAGATATTTCTTTCCTCTAGACTATTAAATATTCCCTTGTTCATTAAATAATATTCATTAGTCAACAACATTTTAAATTTTACCTTTTTAATATAATCTTACCTTTTAATATATAACCTAAGAAACCTTACCTTTTTAATAAAACCCGAAAATGAAGCATCGGCAAAAAAATTAAACTCACATACAAAAACAAACATAATGTTAAAATATTACACTAAAAAAAAAACAGAAAAAACAAGAATTGTGTATATAAAATATAAGAAATTGAAAATACAATTTATATCTATAATTCTCAACTAATAATGTCTTCTACCAGACAGTAAATTAAAATTTCTTCAGAGTTTTTTTGCATGAAGTTGGAAATATTAAAACACGGTGATGAACATATATTCATGCATCGTGACTATGTGATATTTTGCTTACTTTTAATTCTCAAAATTGCTATTAATTAATTATGTTGTCACATTTACTACAAATACGTTTAAAATTTTATTATTACAAATAAATTTAGTATATAAAGTTTTACTTTTAAATTCCAGATTTTCACTCCAGTCCGCAAATGAATGTTAATATCGAAGGTTCGTCCAGTTTGGATTGCCTAAGTCTGATCGTGGAAAGTATCAATCCTTCACTGCAATGTCACTGACGATTCTTTAATATCTGGAAAGCAATAAAAGCAATATGAGAAATTTTTGAAAATTATTTACAGTTAAAGTTTACGTATGTTCTTTTAAATGCCGCAGCAGATAATAAGGCCGGGGAACAGGATACTAGGAAAGATATTCATTCTTCCTGAACAAAATTCGTTATGAATCTTTGCAGCAATTTACATCTCTAAAAAAAATTTTAAATCAGTATAAGACTTAGTGTAGATAATTTTTCAATTAATGTCACTGTGTGCTAAATGGTGTAATTTAAAATTCTGTTCTGAAAATTATCATTTTATTCACAACTTTTGTTTATTTTGTAATTCCTGTGATGCCTAATTTTTTTAAAAGTTCTATAAATATGGAATTTTCATATATGAATTTTATCCGATTTTGTGGAAGTTCCACGAGATATTGTGCAAGAGCAATTACAAAATATTATTTTACTTAACTTTCATACAAAACATAATGAAAAGAGTATGGGCGTTAAATTTAAAAAAATATTAATTTCAGGAAATAATTATATAAACTAATAACGACGAAAAATATGTGGTTTTTGCGGGGCATAAGATATGATTATATTACATTATGAATATATAATTCAATTGTATATTCAGTTATAATATAGTTAGTCAGGAAAATCTTGATACGTTCCAAATCAGTAAAGTTTGTTTAAAAACGAAGGAGAGATAAATTAGATAAAGGATATATTCTTACGTATATTTTTTAGGTTTTCTCAAGGGCAACAAATAATTAACAATTTATAAATAAAAAAGTTCAGACTTAACATTAAATGAACGAGAAATATCGTATGAGAATAAGAAAAATAGAAAAATTTTGCCATACGTTATTCAAGATAATAATGTTGCTTGTTTGCCGTAATCATTAATAATGCATAGCAAAATTAATCTTTGAGATGTCTGAGAAAAAAAAAATTAAAAAAAAACCCTACATAGAATGTGTAATGTTATTCGATGTGACTAAATAACATCGCCTGAAATATTGAACTTTGAGATAATAAATGAAAACAATGAAGCAAGAAATTTATGTATTAATTAAAATGTTTATGCCAGTGGAATATCGAGAGTGATGCAGCTGACATTTATTAATATATTTTGAAATTCATTATAATTCTTTTATTGGATAAACACTTCTCGTTCTTTCTCATCTATTATAGTTTTTTCAGAGTTATGAGCATTGAATCTGAGGCATTTTTTCAGTCCTTAACATAGTTTTAAAAATCTTGAGCTGTTTCAGAGATTTTTAGTTTAGATAAAAATCAAGATTTTTACTTTTCTGAAAATCGCTTTTTGTCTTGTCTGACTATATTCTAATAGTCAGACAAGCAATTTACTAAGTACATTTTTTTATACCTCTCTTTTAACTTCTTTTTTTTCTGACATCAATTCTCTACTTTTGCAACATTCTTTTAACGATCGGTAGTCAAGTTCAATTAAATAGATAGTAAATGCAGCTTTCAAAGCTGCGTTTCTCATTTTCTTTTATTAAAAAACACTCTAACTTGTTCTTTCATCTTGTTTTCATCATTTTTGTAAACTCCCGAACTTTTGAAAGATTTTTGTGATTTATCATCCGTCTGATCTTCCTTTTTACACTTGTAAACAAGAAAAATTTTTTATTCCTGTTGTTATCTTTCTCATGAAGCGCTTCTCTTTTCTTACCTCACTTGGCACATGAGATTACTTTCCGAATGTTTTCTGTTTCATAAAATATGGATCTTCAGACAATTTTATTCCTAAATCTTACCTGTTCTTTATTTGACTGCAATCTATATTCATCAAATCGTCAATAAACAGAAGCCAAATACAAGCCAGAGTTAGTGCCTTTCGCTTTTCTGTTCATTTTTATACTAACAACTTTACTTCTAACACCTTGTTACTTACAACCTTATTTACTAACAACCTTATTTCACTGTTCTTTATTGAATGTGTCTTGATAGCAATCGATTTCCGTAGCAAAAGGTCACTTTTAATTTTTCCATCAAAAAAAAACCCAGCATCATTATTTTAAATTATCTGTTTCAGAATTCTGAACGAAATGATTCAAGTTTTTCTTTGATTTATAATAAATCTTATGTTTTAAATAGAAAATTTGAATGAGTATTAAAAGTTAGATCAAAATGATTTCTCCATACAATTTATATGTAAAAATGAGCCTTAACATTTAAACCATTTAAAAACCATGAATGTGAAGTATGGAAATTTATTTTCGTTAAAAATATTTCAAATTAAAAATATTTCATTTGAAGTAATCTAGAGATGATCGTTTCTACGAGGTATGTTTTATATATTTGCTTTATCACCCGAGAATGTTTCCTTCGATAGTAAAAGAAAGCCAGAAATTAATGTTTTTCAATATTGAATAATTTTATATGCAGATAGTAAGAAAAGTATAATGAAAAAATTTACACTTGACGATTTTTTGAAAAGTGCATTAGGTAAAAAGAAAAAATGTAATACGGTTAGGGAAATGTGAAAATTTGAATGAAAAAATTAGTAAAAAAAAAATGAAAATGTCGCAAATTATCAATTTACGAATGCATGCAGAAAAGAATGTCAAATGAAAATTCAAAAACTTTAAAAAGCCTGACAAAGAAAAACTCATTTTCTGTTCTTTTATCAAACGTCCATAATTTCGTATCAGGTGTTCCTAACACTAAAAAAGGATTTTATACCCGTTACTTGTTGTTGATGTAATTGTAAGTCAAGTAACAACCGAAACTAATCAAGTCTAAAGATTTTTATAAGGATGAAAAGTTTACAGAAAAACTCATTAAATTACTTTTTAATAAAAGCAACTTGAATGAAAACGGAAAGGTTCCAAACACATTTGTAAATAACAAATATTGAAAAAAAAACTCATCCTAACAAAAATTTAATTTTAAATATTATATAGACTATGTAAATTTTACAAACATTTAAATGCGAATTTTTTTTTTAAACACAGAATTTATTTTTTTATTTTTGGAGTTACTAATCTTGGGACATGGCTTTTCCCATGTTGTTCTTAGATTTCATCTCAGCAATCTAAAAGAATTGTTAAATATTAGCTAGCAAATTTCCTAACTCTTTCATTGAAATTTTTTTTTCAAATTCATGAAAATTTTCCATCTTCCGCCCCTAAGCCAGATTGAGACGCGAAAAACGACTTTCAAACATAAAATATAATCCTTTATTAATTAAATTTCAAGTTTATTTTCTTACCTGTGCACTATCAATGGCATATATTGTCTTGCGGGCCGATCCGCTAAAAAAAAGAAATCAACGCCAATAATCGAGTTGAAGATTCCAAGATGGAGCTGAACTCCATCGCGGCAAACTTTGAAAAAGTAAAATTGATTTTGAGTGGCAATATCGATCGCAAGAAAATTTGATGCCGAGGATGCGCGCCATGATAACTACATGGAGAAGGCAGGATTTTTTTTTTTTTTCCTTTTTAAAAATTGAAAAAAACTTTTCTGGAGTCAAATTTTCATAGTTTCATACCGTTTCAGATGAAGGCCGTTTAAAATTATATTAAATGCGAAATAATTTCGTAAACTTAAAAAATAATCGCGATAAAGAATAAAAAAAGTTCCGCGCTGTACATCCAATGGAAGATGAAAATCGATTGAACAATGAAAATGTCCCCTCTCTCCGATGCAAAAATGAAAATTTTTGAATCACGTTTTTTTAATCAATTTCCGAAATTCTATCAGAATCGCTATCAAAAATTAATTCGCTCAATCTGAATAAATCTTTTTCGCTTATCTGAATAAATTTTTTTTTTTTGAGATTTATTTTTATCCAGCAAATTAGCCATTTTCATTTTACAAAAAGAGAAAAAAGAAAGGGAAAAAAGCAAACGAATTTAGAAAAATAAAAATTCACATTAAAAAATGTTGAGAATTGAAATGAAAATTTCTGCCATTAAACGCGTTAAAATATAAAGAATTCATTACGTGGCATCGGTGCTACATCTCGTTTGATGGATTATTTTATATAAATCCTTTATTTTCAGGAAAAAAAAGAAAAATTGTTTTTTTTAGCTTTAAGTTGCTCCAAATACATAAACCAAATTTAGTAAATTAAAAATTTTCAAGATTTCCGATATTTTCAAATTTTGAGGCGAATTTCTCTTATTTCACGATTATCTCAGGCAATTAAAAAAAAGAAAAAAAAGAAATAAAAATTTTTATACATACCTAAAATTTTTTTTATTTTTTCACTTTACATAAATTTTTTTTCACTATATTATTTTTCAAGACTGAAAATTTTCACTGAATTCACTCATGTACTAACGTTCCTGTCGACTGGAGCGTCAGTAGGAAATTGCGTCATTGGGATGCTGAGTCTTCCCTTTATTCGCTAATACGTTTCCGTGGCAACAGCCCTCGGCAGCCTTTCATAGCCACCCCGACATAAATATGGCCGATAAATGGGGTTGTTTTGTGCACTATAAAATCATGAAGGAAAGGATCAAAAAATTATTCACCCTACCCTTGCTACGTTATTAAACTTCTATTCAGCTATAATTTCAATCCCGAGCGTTTCAACATTTACAAGCAGTGAGAAGAACAATCGCAATAATAATTCAGGCATTTTTTTTTATTTTTTTCTAATATTTGCCATCCATTTTTCAAGCTTTCTTAAACGCAAGGACCTTTATATTCTCTCTAATGAATTTTCATATTTGATTTCGTTTCGCCCCGTAAATCGTGAATTGCTCCGATTACTTTTGAAACGGCGAGATATCTGCTCAAAATTAAAATAACGAATCTTTTACTTTCCCCCAACCCCCCTGAGTCGCAGGAATATGTCTTGTAATTAATCAAAAATTAATTTTTTTTCTGAAAACACAAATCATATATCATATATTCAATATTTTGATATCAAGTATTGCGTTATATTATTTTTAAATTCTAAAAATTTACGTTTTCCGTTTGCTAACCTTCCCTTGAGTTCATTCGCCACTGTTCGGCCATTTTCTCATTTTACATGTTCCGCCCTAGGAGCAATTAATTTAATTTAAAATGATCATTCAAATTGAAATTGTTTGCTCAGCAATGAGCTAATACGGAAAATTCACATTGTTCTTTCTAGATGCATGAAAATGTCGGAGAAAAAGGAAATTTTTATAACTCTGTTGTCGGATTTTAATTTTCTTTTCCCGGGAGCCCAGATTTTCCATTCCTTTTTTAATCAGCTGCTGCGTTCCCAGATAAATGCTAACATAATCCCCTTTTTCACTCCCCATCTTCCACAAACCCGGGAACGGTCACGCACCGAGCTCTCGCAAAAGAGATGCAGGAGCAGATCCCGGGGATTTTCTACAAGCTTGCTCCGTATTTTCACATTTTTAGGAGTTATCCTAAGCTTCGTACAAAGCATGAATATATGCAAAATTCTTTCACGCTCAAACAATCTTAAATCTACCAAATTATTTATATATATATATATATTTTTTTTTTATATATATTTATCTTGAATAAGAAAAAATATTTTTTTTTAGCCAATTCGAATGTGAAATATTATGTATAAAGTAAATAAAACGCATTTAAAGGAACAATGCAAGGCTTTTAAAATTGAATAGTTTCATTTGCGTTAAATAAATTAAAATCATGCTTCACAAGTCACATATTTAGAACTGAAGTTAAAAAGAAATGTTATTGCTTTTATGAATTTGACCTAGACGATCATCATTTCTGAATGTGATAATTACATGCAATTGCCTTCAAACGGCGAAAATCGTAAAAATGTCTGGGGAAGATTAAACGTTGATGCTTCATAGTAAAATCCTGCAGATTTTTCTATATCAAATTCAAATCTTCCGCGCTTTAAGAAAAAGATTAAATGCATCTTATAAAGCAAATTTATTTATGTTTGATTCGTGTGGATTTGATACAATATAACCACTGCAAAATTTGGACGTAGAGAAACATGCAATATAACTATTGAAGAGAACTAACGACATAAAAAAAAAAAAAAATATTTCAGATTAAAGTTAAAGAAAAAGCCCTAAGAAGGATAAGTTGTAGTTAAGGGAATCACCTAAGCCCACGACCATAAACTTCGTAAAAGTCACCTTAGTTGTGAGTGACGAATTTTCCCGGATTTTCCAGCACAAGAGAACCGTTATCTGGAAGAAGAGATTTACTTGTAACTATGATCCATGTGATTAAATTCATGTTTAATTTAAATTGCAAACGAGACTGCTCCACTATTATATATCTGCAATGCGGATAAAATTTTCCTTTATGAGATTCAAAGCTGGATACTCAGCTGATAATAATGATCAAAGCAGTACTACATAGGTCACATCAGCTCTCTGTTATTATAAAAGCAATTCTCCCAGTTAGAAGACAATATTTTTTTCCTTTAAAATTTTTGTGTGTAATGATGATAGTAACATTTAATAAATAAGTTCTAAAGTTTATTTTCCAGTTTAATACCTTGCAACCGTTGAAAATCCAAATAGCTTAATGAATTGAAAATGACAAAAATTTTATTTAGATACTTATGCAGAAATGAAAAAAAAAATGTTCAAAAAAAATAATTGAGAGTCAGCATTTTACTTTTTTTATTTTTTTTTACTACGGCTTTTATTTTCTAAGGAAAAATTTATCTTATTTATGTGTATGGGTATATTATAATTATTTACATTCGCCTAGAAACTACATTTCAGATAAGAAACTATATTTTCAGTAAAAATTATAGATTTTTGTTTTTTCTCATTAAAGGCAAATTGACGCGTTTGAGTCACAAAGAAAATATTTGCAGATTTTGTTTCTCCAACAAGGGGCTTCATGAGTTATAAATCGATAACGTCCTTTATTGCGAACAGACTTGTGCGCATGAATTATGGAAAGAAAATGGAAATTTTCGCCGAAGAAAAATGTTTTGAAATAAATGATAAATTGCAAACAAAATCAGGATCCGTTCGATTTTAGAGATATTTTTCAGCAAAATCAAAAACATTCTGTCAATTAAGGCAATTCTTTTCCTGTTCGCAATCCTCCATCCTTAAAAGGGCAAATTTTAAGCGTGGATTCTAAAAAGGCTCTTAAAATTTGTAAATATCACACATGAAGAATTCTTTCCTTCACTGAATACTGTTTGAATATAAAACTGATTCGTTCATTGTTAAAATCACCCAGTGGATAAATGGAATAAATTTAAAAAAATCTATCTGATACTCACTTAATTTCAAATCTCTAATATTTTCAGCATTGGAAAGTATGGAATTAAGTAATGTTTATTTTGTGTAAGATAATGAGAATGTATGGACCATTTGAACAGCAGGAGCAGCAGAATAGGGAAAACTGAAGCAAAAATTTTTAAATCCGAGAAGGTATTTACGGTTGCAATTTCTACAACACCGACATAATACAATTATTCATTGAATTACGTCAACTGTAAATTGAATTATGTAATTTTTATGTAAATTTTGTCATGTTCGTTTCATTTTCTGAAAATTTTGCTTTCAGATTGATTCCTTACAAATATCATTTCATGATTATGTCGCTATGTCCTTATCACATATTGATGTGTAAATTTTTTACATCTGTCAAAAAAATTATTAAAATTATAAATTTTGTTTTCGCTACCTATGATATTCCAAAGAGTATAAGTCAAAAATGATAAATAAAAACATTAAGGAATTACTTTCGCCACTAACAAATCATTCGTCTTGAGAGGCAAATTTCACGGCCTTGTTTACTCTATCTTTTATGGTGTTAAGTGGTCTTTTTCATCAGGGTTAAAGATTTTTATGTCGCAATCGAAGTGAAGGCTATTCCCAGAAATGTACCATCAATGAAATCCTTCGAAATATAATTTCTTAGAACTCTTCTTCGTGAAGTGCTTCTCTGGGCCGAATATCTGATTCGCACACTCAGAAACATTGCAATTTGACAGCCCCGCAGAGCTACAATCATCATTTCCGGTGGGGGATTTTGATCTTTTTTCATGGCGGTTAAAGATTTTCATGTCGCAATCGAATTGAAGGCTATTCCCAGAAACGCATTACCAGTGAAATCCCTCGAAATATAATTTCTCAGAACTCTTTTTCGTGAAGTGCTTCTCTGAAACCGTTGTCGGTTGGGATAAAGAAAGATTTTCGAAGATTGAAAGTATGTGGTGCTTTTTGTTATTCCTCTTGAAAATTCTTTACCCGAGGCCGAAAAAATTCATACCCCAGAAAATAAAGGCACCGGATAATTTCATTCGATTCTATCCGTACATCGGGAGCGGGAATGGAAAAGAAATTGCTCAAACAGTCGAGACTCTCGCGCAGGAAGCCCGGGGATCGCCATTCCGCAGGGATCGCCATTCTGACACGTGTTTTACATGAAGGCATAAGAAAAGCATTAAAACTTATTTTCTTTTTACATTGCGAATAAACAGTTTCACTCTTTTTTTTCTCTCTTTTTTTTTTTTAATAAGCTGGCGTTTCATAACGCAACCGAAATGAAACGTTATTCGTCTTTAAAGTTGCCTAGGAAATTAATTTAATTAAGCTTAATAAAGGAGAGACTGAAATAGATGGGGAATCGGCCGGGATTATTTGACGAAGAGATTGGAAACGCGAGGGAAAGGGAGACGAACTCCATGGTGAAGAGGAGGGGTAAGATATTGAATAACCCGCCTCCGATGTTCAAGATCGATGAAAACGCAAGACTGATTTTCAGTATTCAGTAGCGAAGCCATGCGAAAGTCAATTTCAGAAGGGACGTATTAAGGGAGAGTGGAATATTTCGATCAATTATTGTTTCTTTCTTATCATTTTTTGATATAATTATAAATTAATTTGACTGTAATATTATTTCTCGATTCACACTTCATAAACGTATTCACTAAAGTCTTTCCCACGAAAAAATTCGATTAATGAAATCTTACAATTTTTTTTTTTTTTACAAAAGAAAGTTTCTTTCTTATGAAAGTTTATGCATATCGGAAAGTATTTTTTTCTTTCCTTTCCAACGTTCAAAGATTTTCAGAAAACGATATCAAGAAGCATTGCTCATAAATATTTCTCTTTTTTTATCATCATGGTATGATGCGAAGATGGTGCAGAAACCTATCGGAACAAGGCGAAAGACGATATTCGCATTAGGAATTGCCCATATTTTCTTCTGCTGTTATCTACAGAAACTGCTTGATTTTATAAGAACTTGTATGAAGTTGCCGAAATTGCTGATACTGATTCTCTGCCCATACAGATATGGAATTCCAGGATAGTAAAATACACTTATTTACATTATTCATAGGAAATAGTTATGGAAACTCATATTATCTTTAGGAGTTGTTGAACATTAAAATATTTTGAGGATGTTCTATTTATTAATTGAGGAAAAATTTAAAAAAAAAATCTATATTGGAATTTTCGTGCAGAGCGTAAAGAATGATGCAGATCTACCAGAGAAATAATATTATCATACTTTAAAATAAAAAGAATGAGAATAATAAAATTTCAGACCTCTCCAAAATTAAGTTCTTTGCCCATGGACTGGGCAGAAGGAGAAATAACCAAAAAAAGAAAAAATTGATCCATAATGAAATTTATGATTGAAAGAAAATATAAAATTACTCCTAAAATAATGAAAATATTAAAATAGAAGGCGATCTTCATTAAAATCCAAATAAATAAAAAATTATTTTATGTAACGTACTAAAAGCTAAAATGGCCGACCAATATGGCTGAAATTTTGAAAAAAAAAACGCATTGAAAAAATCGGCAAAAATCTGAAACCTTGCAATAAATTTTCGAACTAAAACCAATTTCAGGGCAAAAACCTATAAAAAAATAAAAAAAAACAAATAAATCAAGCAAAAACAAAAAAAATATGGAATAAAATTGCTATTTCAATGAAGAGAAAATTTTAGATGTACAAAAACAAGAATAATAAGTTGAAGAGAAACACTTGACCTGAAAAGAGAACATGCTGAATAAAAAAAATTCAAAGCATACTTTCCGTGGTTTATTCTTCCTTTTTATCGATAATTAAATATTTGGCATAATAAAATTTTTTTTTTAGATTTGAATGCCCAAAGAAAAAAATTTATATTTCTCTGTTATCGTTTTCTCCTCTTGTATAATGGCGGAACAATGCAAACTGGAAGCAAGAGGGTAAAAATAACAGATCCCATTGGTGACGTACAACTTCGAGCTCCAAGCGTGAAATATATTTTCGGATAGCAACTTTTTCAGTTGCAATCCGTGAATAAATGAAAAAAATAAATATTTTTTTAATGGATTTTTATACAATCGCAAAATAAAGTCAAACGGACTGGAACATGCTTCGGCCGGACAACAAAGGTGAAACGGGCTCTTCAGGAATGAGAAAATAGAGTAACATGAGGAACATTATAGACGTGTACACGTTCACTACGGTGTCCAGGGGAAATGAAACCAGATTTTGGTTTTAGATTAGATCACGTTCTGTGACTTGTCGCCCGTGACTGGTAAAAAAAAAGAAAAAAGACAAGCAAAATGCAACGAGAAAAGAGCGCAATTTGCTGGAGAAAAAAACATAAACGGCGAATGAGTAAATGAGGCGCGGGATAAGTCACAAACGGTAACGATATTTGAGATTGAAGCATAAATCGTCAATTTCATATAAGCCAAATCGGTTTATCGTTTCATTCCCAGATCCCACCCAATTTACCCCGGAGTTGGTTGCTCCCGCTACGTTGCCACATCGAAGCATAACTCGTTATTGATTTCTAAAATTTTGTCCCGTCTATTCCACCGACTAATTTCCCCAGATGAGACTTTATAAAATCCATAATATCATTTATTTCCTTTTGTTTCTCGCCAATAGGATTATTTCAGGATATACATATTCCGCGATAAATTCTATATGTGAATGAGGAGCAAATATTCCAAAACTATTAATTCCATATTTGCATAAGATTGGGGTTATTTTTGATTCTCCTCTTCTGCAACTAAGAATTTGAATAATTTTAAGTCTTGTCAATAACGACAAGAGAATAAATAAATATACACGTTTTTACTTATTATATTTAATCGAGTCACCAACAAAGGTAGCTGCTATTCCTCGAGAGGCCATCTTAATCAGTAAATCATTTGAAATACAAAAACAATATTAATGCTGCAACATTATGGTGGGGAGGGTACTCGACACTGAAATTGCGAGATTAATGAGAAGGCAAAAAAAATTTTATTTTTTTTTTTTTTATAAGAACGCAAATCTAAGAAGAAAAGAATTTGAAAAGAAATTCATTGGCTTTTTCAGCTATCACATTCTTAGCAGCGGCAGCGGGAAAAAAGAAATAACATTTTTAAAGGGTTTTTGCACGTTTGTCAAATAAAATTAGACGCACCCGAATATGCTTCAGTCGGAAAACAAATGAGAAGCAGCCGCTTCAGTAATAAAAAAAAAAGAGTAATATGAGAAATATTGTAGATATCTCACATTCATGGCGATGTCCAGGGAAAATGGAACCAGATTTTGTCGCCTACGACCGATGAAAAGAAACAGCAAAAATATGGCGAGAAAGAAAGCAAATCTTCCCGGAGATATCGCCCGAGAGACGAGTGCACCAGTCTCATGGATCGACACGGAGTCACCGTTTTGCAATCGACTAAGTTTTTTAAACGTTGACCACAAAGTATATGAAGGGGTGTAAACCAAGAAAACGAATGTTTAAGACTTACGAAATTATGCAACATGTAACGCGGCTACAAATTTAACGGTCTTGGAATTGGGGTAATGCAAAATTTCGTCGGCTTGTCATTGGCCAATTCAGTTTTTTTCGTTTCACAGCGAAGCACCCTCTTCACTTACCCGACGCCGAAATTGGTCGGTTGTGCTGCGTTGCCACGTTGAAACATCTTTCCCCTATTGATTTCTGGGATTTTCCACAAGCCGAGTTCTGGCATAGAACTTTGCCATTATTTCGCATTCGTTTCACGATGCTGTTTTATTCACGCATAGAAATTTTTAAAAAATCAAAATTCTAAACTGAGAAATCCAATTATTTCAATCAAAAACATAATCGAAAGCTCCTTCATGTTCAGAACGTTTTCAGAATAGTTCATATATGCTCATATTTGTAATTGATATCACAAATGGTCGCCGTTGGGTTTTTTCCGTTATACGGTGGCATCATAAGTGATTAAATTTGAGCCAAAAATACGTATGTCATGCGGAGAAATGGTCCAACTGTCCTACGAATAAAACAAACCAAGAATAATTAAATTCAAAGAGATTTATTCTGAATATTATTGAATTCTATTTATAGCAACATATATCTCCGAATTTTAAATAAAGTACGCAAAGATTGACATATCTCGTACTTTATAACCTATAAAATGACGATATAAATCAGGAAATTGAAACGGGATGTTATTTTTATAATTTCTCCACACATTCAGTTCAAATAATATTTTGATCCGCGGTCCGAAGTAAGAGAAATGTCCCGTCCAGCGGAAGACGATTCCACCTGGCTGGACGAAAAACAATTTGTCCTTGGTAAGCAATGCTCGAACAAAAGGTTGCGGCAGGAGCCGCAATT
>JAOWBB010006440.1:0-26090 GCA_028565995.1 Ricinus marginatus | reverse complement strand
AGGAATGACAAATGAGATCTTGATCGGAGGCAGAATGAACGGATACGATCCAGCAGGGCAGATTTCGTCCAACGTTCATTCGGCAGCCAAAGTGTTGAAACTCTACCCAAACGGCGTAATTAATCCGGTCTACACAAATTTCAATTATAATAATATGATAAATATATATTATAAGTATAATATATATAAATGTTTTCTTCCAACTTCGGTTTCCCTCGCATGGAAACTTCGCTCTAATTTGGGCATCAGACGTGCCGGTAAATCCTCATGGGTATCTTAGGAGTTTAAGGCTATGCAGGATAAAAGGAATATTTCTTTCGCACCGCGCAAAACGAATGAATGAATACCGACATCAGCGTGCATATTTTCATCCGGGTTAAATGATTACTCACAGGTTCATTTTGCATGGTCAGACAGCGTACTCAGCGCTGTTGTTTTGATCTGAGTGTCATTCCCGATGGAAACAATTCGGAAAACCGCTAAAAAGGCGGAATTGGTACCTTCGCGGCGTTTAAGGCGGAATCAAAGTCGCTTAAATTTAAGCGAAAAAATTAATTGCGTGTTTTTTTTTTGCCTTGTAAAATGCGACAACGCGAAATAAATTGGTAATCCCGGGTTATTGCCAGGAGGGATAATATCGTTAAATAATAGTTAGAGATAAATTTTCATACGCGTATTCATGCGTAATTTATGGAATGGAACAGTAATAAGATGCATATACTCGGATCGAAGCTCTTGCAATCCTCCGTGGGGTAATATGGAAAAAAAAGCTTGTAATCAGACAACGTGGGATTCAAATATATCCCATTCATAAGATCTGCAAAACTTCCATCTGATCTAATCATAATATCCCTTCAATAAAAAGTTACGTCCTCTCAGGATACTGCTGATAATGGAACACCAAGTAACATAAATTTTCGTTCTATTTCAATTTTTTTCCGGAGAGCCAATCTTCGTAAAAACATCTTTTATTCTTCTTTACTGCCTCGCAGAATATTTTGTCTCAAATGGAAACTCCGAGCGGGGATGAGGCCTCCTTTTTTTCGGCCGTAGAAGAAATGTTGCTGAAAATATATTATTTTATCTTTACTCGAAGGAGCATCATCGACTTCATTTACCATCGTTATTAGGGTTTCTAGATCTAAGACTGTGTTTTACCCTCGTGTTACTTCATGCTTTACTGCATCCCGCACCCCGCGCAGGGAGAAACATGCAAATATCGCAGCAGCAGCAGCCTTTTTTAGACCGCGTTCCATTCTTCCCTTTCTGACGGATTCCTCCACCGGGGTGGCTCCGGCGATGCGCACTCTTAACTTTGCGATTAAAAGCACTGTGGTCCGTTAAACGCGTCTGGTTATAATGCGAGTCTCGCTCCGAGATTTTATGAGAGGTTTCAAATTCAATTTTCGAAGCGAAACTCTTGCGAGGATCACAAACGCGCAGACCAACTATCAAGCATGTGCTTGAAAGGGTACCACCGAAGAAGCGAGTAGCGTTTCAATGAAATTCAGACCATTCAGAAAGTCCATCAAAATTCTTCGCATCTAACGAAGATTTTTATGTTTTGCGAAAGAATCTTTAAATTGGGTGAAGTCATCAACTCCGAGATAATCCCGGCAGAGAGGATTGCTCCTAATCTGGAAATATATTGTGTAGACCCAAAGGTTTAATTAACAGTATATCGAATGGAAGAAGAATTTGTTTGCTCTCCCGTCAAGACTAAACCGATTTCATTCTCCAATCATAAAGTGAGAGCCAACTCTTGGCATTGTTGATAAAGTGGATTTGAGTAAAGGAAAGCTGCACAAGGCATCCGTAAGCGGATCGGAAATCATATTTGGAAGCGTCAAAATCCACAAATTTTTCATTTGGAGCCGGAGCCGAAGACGATCAACCATTACTTTTTTGATCTTTGTCAGTTACACAAAGATAAAATTAAAAGTTTTTTCTACAAAAAAAAAAAAAAAAAAAAAAAATTTCCATTTCCCCGCCTTCAGGTTCGTGGTCGCTGCGAAACGAACCTTCCACTTTGGAAGCCGAAGCAATCTTAATAAAAATTATCTTACTTGCGGGCGAAATATTTGCTGGTCCTTTGCGCTGAACTTCTACTTCGGACCATTCGAATCAAGCATGAGAGGAACGAAGAACGGCGAAAAAAAACAACGTTCGGGGCCACGTTCGTTCGGCGCTTGAAAAATTCGCGAATTTTCGCAAGGCGAACTCGATCGCGAAGATTTGCCCATGTGCCGGGGCAACCCGGACATCATACCATTTTTTTTTTTTTTTTGCAAGCCGAATAATTAATGAAGTGTTTAGTCGGGCAAAGAAATTGTACTTTTTAAACAGTCAGAAGCAAACAGCGTAAAAATAAAATAAAATACCTTCCCCAAAGAGGAAAAGGTTTGTTTTGCCATATCCTGGCAAGTTAATTAAAATATTAGTTTAGTGTATCGCAGCAAAACGCAGACCGTTCGGAATTTGCTTTCCGTTTGGGCATTTAAGCGTTCACGCATTGTGCCAACGCACGCGTACAATATTTACTTCTGGCCGCTCCAGCCGATGGGAGATTTATGGAGTATCTCTGCCCAATATTTACACAAAGGAGAAAATTGATATGGAACTCGATCGCGCTTTCCGTCCTAATTACTGACCATTCAGCCGCAAATTTCATTGAACGCTCCGCCATTGAGAAAGGAAAGGAAATTCGCTCAAAAGGAGCATAAAAGGAACCTTGAATCCTCTAATGTGATTAGTATGCAGAGCAATGCTTTTAGTTTCGCTGAAGCTGAGATAATTTGTTTCTGGAGAAGCAAGAATTTATTTTTTAACCCGTCTCACCTCCTTGTTCTTCGCTTTATTCTCCGGCAAAAGGTCATTTTCCTCCAGATCGCTTCCAAAATTTTCCCTCCTCGTTTGCTGCCCACGGAAAATGTACTTTTGATGAAGAGCAACTTGAGAAAAAACCCGCCTTTTGCTTTACTTGTTTTTGTTTCATCCGCTTTTCGCCCAGCCCGACCCAAACCGGAAGGATGCGGCGGGCGTCCGCCTCTCCCCGCGTCACCCGCGGCCGTTCGCGATGAGCGTGCCTCGCCGGCGCGCAGCTCCCGTTCGCGGGTGAACCTGGAGAAGGTCGGGAAACGGTTCGAGCGCGGATTTCCCGGCCGCCCGCGCATTGTTTCATAAGTTCGCACGCAAATCGAACAAAGTCGACCGTCGGCGCAACTGCAAGTTTCACTTTCCTCGTCGGCGAGGCTTCATTTCATTCAATAAAGAATTTATCTGATCGCGCTTGCATCCGAATACCAAGCCGAAGGGAATTCCCCCATAAGGGAGAGATGCTTTCTCGAAGGGTACCAGGGCGGAAGTTGATGCATTTTATATCCGGCTTTAAACGCGGGTATTCCGGTTAATCGAGGAGCTCGGGCTTTGATAAACTTCGACTTCAAAATTTTGCACTGAAAAAGGAAAAAAAAACAATTCCCGCGAAGAGCTTGGACAAACAGAACCTTTTGAATATTATAAAAATTTGGATTCCCAAACGAAAATATCAAATGCCGCTCGAAGGAAAATTTTGCTGCATACATTGAATAAAATTTATTTTTCTTATAAAATCATTTCACGGATCGAATGGTTCCGCCATAAACAACACATAAAAAAATTGCCCTCCGTGCACGGACGAAGGAAATCTTTTCTACCAGTCTCATGGAGATTTGCGGTTGTTAAGCGACTTTATTTGCTGCTAGCAGCAGGTTGCCCCGAAAACGTTCCATTCGCAGCTACAGCTTCCGTAATACTAAATAACGAGGGAATTAATTTTACGGGATGTGTACGGGGACATTTCCGGATTCCATCTGCACAAATCAAAAAGCGTTCCTAGGTTTCCTCTCCCGTTTAGTTTTCGAATCCAAGAAATTGCTGTCTGTATCAAACTCTGAAACGTCGCCTAATGCAAAAAGTAAGTTGCGTCCGTTTTACCGGTGCCATTCGGGGTTATACGCATCACGTGCACATATAATCACAATATATTCCACAAAATAAATTAAGAGATGTTGTTTCTCGTTATAAAATTTTGCTTTAAAACAATAATTTTATTTTTTAAAGGAAAGTAACGCAGCCATTCACTTGAGCAGGGAGTAAGTGCTTAATTACTGGCATCCCTGTCATTTGATCTTTTTTTTTTTTTAATGCAAGTACTAAAAGACGATATCGGTTTTGAATGTTCTGATCCGAAAACTGAGCGTTGGGAAATGATGCTGAAGGTGCCAAGCTTCGACGGATTCTCTTACGGAATTTGAAATCCTTCATTTTCGAACGATGCGAAGATGAAAAAGTCTCGGGGAAAACTCTTCCCAAATTTATATTTATTACGTCCGTCACACAATTTGTTCCATTGTGGATTTAGTAGTATCATCGATATAATCTTGTATGAATTTCTGTCCGGAACTGACACATAATCTCATTATTTATAGGCCCATATTCGCGGAGCTTTATGGTCTGCGGCCTCAAAAATAGAATTTGTCTTTCTTAGGACAACGAGGACATATTTTATGAAAAAAAAAAAAAATTTATTTTCTTTTATTGAGCAGGCATCCGAGCTGTGAATTTCGATCACTTAAAAGATTCGCGTCCTGTCGCTTGTAACAATGACATCGAAACGTGAAACTCTGCTTCGTAGATGTAAAGCAATTAGTTTTTAATTGCGTCGTTGGTATGTTGTAAGAAGCGCTTTATATTTAAGGATTCTATTTAATACTCCATCGTGTGACTGCCCGCATTTGCAAGAATGCTGCCTTAGTGAAAGATTAAAACTTATCCGTCTCGCATTGGGTTACTAACTGCAACAATTTCGTATGCCAAAAAGTAAGAACTCTGCTTTCGAGCTAAAAATTCACAATTTTTTAAAAGGTTTTTTTTTTTTTTTTTACAATGTTATCTCACAGGGAAATCTATTACTTTAGACTAAATTATATTCGATTTAATATTTTCCGTTTTTACATAACGATTTAAATTTGCCTTCGATTATCTTAACAAATTCTTAAAGATGTTTCGATAACGAACGAAAATTAATTAAGAAAACTTTTACTTGAGTGTCGTTCCTGGCAATAAAAACAAAGTCTTGTAATTAGGAAAACTAACATTGTAATATGGTCCGTCATTTATATTTGATATTTGGGAAAAAAAAAAATAACATTTTTTTTCATTTAACAATATGATGAGTATTTGAGATTATTCATTTTACTGCTATCATTTTATTCCTTACATTTCTCCATATCAATGCATTATTACTCAAGTAAACATACATAAAAATGATATTTTGTACGTTGAACTGTTTTATAACTATATTATTACCATGCTTATTTTATCTGAATTATGTTTAAGAACTACATTAATATTTTGTTTCTTGGATGCTAAAACTATAATGTTTTTCAGTCAGCTTCTTTGCACTTTAGGAGTTGATGGAGCTGTCCAGAGGAAATTTCCTTCTAAAGTTATCGTCATATCGCGTTACCACTGCGACATTGTTGATTGTCGCGGCAAAAAATTTGAGCGAAAATTTGTGTTGGTATGTAACACGAAGCATTTCGAATATTCGGTTGTAATAACCTGTCTGTCCAGTTTCCCGACGATCCCGTAATGACAACAGCTTCCAGATTGGCAAAGGAATTGTCTTTAATTAAGGATCACTCCTGTCATTAATGTTATAAAAAAAAAAAAAATCCTCTTCGAGCGGAACAAGATTTGAAGCTTGTACATTCTTCAAGAAAAGATGTGGGGAGAATTACTGAAAGAACGTTCTAACTTTCGCATTTGAGTAATTTAAAAAACGTGCCTCCTTTCCGATGCATTAAAAACTAATCTTAAGATCGAGATTTTAGATACTTTAACGACGATCATTTCGATTCGGAGGCAAAATCGACACCTACCGAAATTAAGGAATGCAAAAAAGAATCACCGAAAAACCCTGGAAAATACATTTTGCACCTTTTTAAACTCATCAAAAGTTCACATGGAACAAAATGCTTACGCCAAGTTGTCACGTTACCGGTATGAAAATATTTTTGACCCAAATATCGTGGAAAAATATATCGTGAAAAGTTAAGGACGCCATAAAAGACCATAAAAGTGTGTTTCTCTTTTTTTGATTCTTTACCGAAAAGTTGGAAGATCACTTTCCTATCAGAGACTTATCGACCAAATGAAGGCAACGAGATGTAGGAGCTTTAATAAAGAGTCCTGCGAATTTTATGTTTATGGTTTTAACGGACCGATCTGGGCGAATCATGTGAGATTTCAGTAATTAACAAACTAAGACAATCAGAACTTGTTCCTTTACGTAAACAAAAAACTACATGAAGTTTCGGTCTCTTCACGGCCAGTGGTTAAAGTGAACATTTCAAAAAACATCCGAAGATAAATTTCATTAGTTTACAGTATTGTATAGAATTAATGCATTCTGGTCAAGTGAAACACAGACCAAATAAAAGCTATATTGTTTATATTCCAAGCTGAAAATTTCCTAACGAAAAACAAATGTGAATTTCTTTTAATATTTTTTTAGCTTGTAAATAGTAATCTAATATTTCTTAAGCTAGTATTATCCTTCAATCACTTTTCAACAAACTAATAACAACGTTTTTAAAATTATCGTACACAACATTGAGTTTTAGATCTTACTTTGTGTTCTTTTTGAGTTTGACATAAAAAATTATCAGTCTTGGATCAACTAAAACGGTGATATTCAAGTGTTTTTTCCTTAAAATTGATATTTTTTTTATTTATTCATTCACGATTCATTCTTTTAAAAAACCCAAATGCCACAAAAAATTTAAAATCAAAAATCACTGGCAAACAGAATTTTGGTGTAAAAAAATATTGCTTGTGATTAGGTATGGCTCCCTTGGATGTATTTTTGAGAACGATGATGCAAAAGAAGACACATAACGTGGGGGATAGCAAAAATTTTCATTAAATTTTTACCTTAAGAAAACCATTCAACTTTCTGAGAGTTTCAAATTTTCCATCTAAGAAAAATCAAACATGTAAGTGAAACACAAAGTTAAGAGAGTTGTTTAAAAGTAAAAAGCTTAAATTTCGTTTAAATTTACCAATTATTTTGACTACATAACCTTATGAACTAGAATTTTAATTGAGAACCTACTCAGAATTTGTTCAATTTTTTTCCACTATTTACGATGTTTTGAGAGTTGTATTTAATGTCCACATATGAAAGGAAAGAAGAATGATTAAAAACTGATCAAAAAAGCTCACGATCCTTTTAATTCCACTGGAAAAAAATTCTGATGCAACTTCTGTTTCCTTTTCAATCTTAATATCAATCACTTTGGGGTAAAAAAAAAAAATGCTGAAAAGAAAGCTTTTGTGACGGTAAGATACAAAAATTGTTCCTGCGAGAACGGTCAAAGCAAAATGGCAAAGCAAAGATTGAAATGTAAAGATCTGACGGAAAGAGTCCATTAATTTAAAACGGATCCTTTGGGTTCGAAATGGAAAAACAAGACTCGGGCAGCTCGAACGACATTTGATATATTCGCATTAAAAACCCGGCACATACGATGTACATACACTTTGAAGAACCGATTTTAATCTATTGTGGAATCTACATTACTGGCGGAAAGTTGTAGATAGCGTCCGATGTATTTTCATATATATATATATATATTTTTTTTTTGTAGGATACGAAAAAAATTCTATTTACACTTTTCGCTGAAGGATCTAAGAATTTTTCTAAATTTTAACGTTGATTACTTCCTGTTTCATTTGCTTCCATCCACGGTTTCATAATTGAAGTTGCCTTAACTTTCAGGCGAAGTGTGAGGCAACTGGAAAACTGGAAAAAAAAAAGGAGCTAAAAACTCCGGTTAATAGGAACAGTTGTATTTGCTGCAGGAAAAGCGGCCGCGAAGGCTCGAAATATATTTAATACATCTGGATAAGGTTAACAACATGGAAGAAGAGAGAGCTCGTCGCCATTTATCGAAATCTAATAAATTTTTCTACGACATTATTTTCTTCCCTTCTTGCGACTTTTTTTTTTCTCATTTGCTATTTCAGCAGTAATTTTTTCTGCTCCCGTATTTTTTCGTTCAGTGGACATATATAGAGAGAAGGGAATCGGAAAACGAAGCTGGGATTTGTCGTTGCGAGATATGCAAAGCAAAACCCGAAAATATATGATGCGTGCAAAAGATTTCAAAGATGTCACCTGTAGGATTTGGAATCCAAAAGAGGAATTTAAAATAGTTTACAGAAATTTTGTCTGACGTTTAAAATTTTCCCTTGTCGTAGGGAAAATAAATCATCTTCCCGTGCAAAATATCCGAAAACTGAAAAATTAATTTTTATTTTCCAAATATTTTAGTGATTTTAAAATTTTCCCCGCAGTTTTAACGAGAGAAGTTTAATTCACATGTTTTCTTTTGATGCTATCAAAAACGCAATGCCAAAAGCTGCTTTTTCCCAAATTTTTCCTTCGAAATGCAAGCAAAATAAGATCGCACCTAACGTTGTAACAGAATTGTGTAAGCTTTTTCGGGATTTGATCTTCAGCTTTGGAAAACACATAATCGATTGTTTCTGATTATTATTATTTTTTTTTTTCAAACGTATCACCGAACGTTTACCGTAGGAATTAACAAAAATTTAAACCCGGGAAGATGGGAATTTATTGTAAACATCAGGAAAATTTAAAACGGAGAAAAAAATAAAAAATTTTAGATTGAAATTATTTTGTAACAGAAAGTTTCATAAAGTTCGGGAAGTCTGATTGGAATGTTTGGGGGACAATCGGAGAGGACCAAGAAACGAGAATTTTCTTTCTGGAATGGATGTCCAAAGAAGAGGCAATCCTTATGAAAAGTATGCATGGAAAATTCAATCTCACTCATATCGGAGACGTTTGCATTCCAGTCACGAAACTGATAATAGAAACCGAAGATATTTTTACTTCTCAATAAAAAGACGCACTTTCTAATTCAATTCAGTTTTGGTTCCCGTGCATGGACTTCACGTTTCCGCTTCAACTTCAACAAGAGCAGTTTCCTGCCTGCGGATGAAAATAATATTTTACAAGAAAATACAGCTTAGAAGTTGGCTATAAAGAAAAATTCTCATTTTCCAAAGGGTTTTCTTCCCCGCCTCGCCTTCCGGCTTCAAGTCTTCTCATTCTCGTCTTTTCCTTCTTTTAGCATAAAAAAAAAAAAAAAAAAAAAGGAGAAAAATTGACTTGAACGGCACGACTGGACGGTCCAAGCGAGATTCCAGGCGAGATGAAAGACTTGGTGCTGCGATCCGTTAAAGGAATTTATAAAAATTTCCGAATGCAAAGATGAACTTTTAACATGGGAAGGAAGCGGAAAAGGAATGAAATTGCGTATAAAAAAATTGAAGAATGGAGTGCTGCCATCAAAATCATTCAACTCACATACACATTATTAAACCCAATAAAAGCGAGGCGGAAAACCCGAAAGGGATGTGAAGAAAGAAAAAAGTTACGTGGGAACTTTCCCGAAAATTGTCAACTTCGGCACTGGATCCGTATTACGGGTCCGGATATTTTGTGCTTCTCGCTGCAGCGCGAATTCGCAGCACTTTTCGCGTGCTTCGTGTGCTGCCGGCTTTCCCGCGGGAAACGAAATTTCGCACGCGATGGCGAACCGGAGAAGTCGGAGGCACGCCGAGGTCCGCCACGCAATGAGGTACACTGAATATGTTGCCGGGCGTTTGACGCTGTTCGCTCTTTGTCGTTTTGATTTTCCTCTCCGAAGCATGTGCGCGACTTAACAATCAACATAATTGCCTCGTGTTCGGCAGCGATGAGATGCGCCTCCTGTAGAAATAGCGTCTTTACCAAAGACTAAGTCATCAATATTTTGACGATAACAACAGTGGAACAATCATTTATCAAAGAGTGTAATGCAGTTTACAACACATTGACAGTTAACACATGTTACTTGTCATTCGCCTTTATATTTTTTTTATTAATCGAGTGTTGGCTCCTCCAAGTTTTATGAAATAAATCCCTCCAGTTCCCAGAGATATTACGGGCATGTTCTGCTGGATTTCTCCTTGCTGTCTTTTCATTTCTTTATTTCGCATAATGGAATATGCCTTTCGGAATAAAATTTAATAACTGAATCATGCTGCAGGCATTAAAAAGCTGTGACTGAAAATTTTCCCCTTTTTCTAAACAAAATCCAAATATGCAAATTCAAAATGACTGATCACATGATGCTATTTATATTGACGTTATTAATAGTTATTTATCCGTTTGTCAGTTTCGAATGCTAATAATTAAATTATCGGAGTTTTATCATTAATCCCTACTTTTTTTATTAAAATTTTGAAAATTTTTAAAATAAATTTTTTAAACTTTATAATCGCAGTAAAAGTCAACAATTTTAATTTTATAATTATCATCCTTGGGTCAATCTAATACCTTATTAAGAGAATAAATAAAATAACCATTCGCATAACACAAAGGGGGTTGAAAATTTTAATTGGTCCTTTCATTCTTCACTTGGGTCTCAAACAGATTTTTCATATATTGTGTCAGTGTTGTTGCGCCCGGAGTTTCAAATTAAATGAGGTCCCTTATGGCAACTTGATATCTAAACGAAATTATTTGTCAAAAGGTCGAAAGTTACGTAAATATCTAGGCATAATCCACATTGTTCATTTTTGTCCATGATATTAATTAACAATCATTGGCTTTTGCAATTAAAAAAAAAAAATCAGAAGGTAACGATAAGAAAAAAATTTTTTTTCTTATTTAATGGTAAGTTATGAAAACCTTAATGATCTTTCAAAGGTCTGTATTTATTTACCGCACCACCCACATATGAATTTAGATATTCCTTTTTATTTTTCATGCACTCATTCGATATCGGTATTTTTGATTAACAGAAAGTTTTCTTTTTCCGTCATTTAGCATGAAAAGAACGATTTAAATTTATAAAAAGTGAAAACCGTTTAAATTAAATGAAAAATTACAGCTTCATTTTTATATAAACATGGTAAATAATAATTTAATCATTCTGCGTTTTTATGTTTAATGTTTGCGGAAAAAATTATCTTTTTTTTTTTTTCTTTTTTTTTTAGTTGGCTTATTCTTCACAACACCGCTTTAAACATTTCAAAAAAATTCTGAAGAAGGATTATAAATATGAAATGTTAAGATATAGTAATTCAAGTAATTCCGAAGAGCAAACTTTGCTTTTCAAAAAATATTATTTTACTTGATATAATAAATTTGAGCTTGGTTTTCATATTTTTTTTCCCATCCACAGGAAAAAGTTTTAAGATCAAAAATTACTTGGAAATTTATCAATTTTTTACTTCAGTGCTTCATTCATAGGGCATTTGCATTAACTTCGGAAACTTCAAAACTTTTATAACTATTTCAAAAGGTATTCAAACGGTTTAATATGATCCTGATATGTGCTCACAAATAGCATCGATTTTTCCGCAGATTCATAAAGGAAAGTGAACGATGCAATTTTTTTTACTTTTTCTTTGGAAACTACATTAAATCATCAATGGTACAGAAAAATTTTCAAGAAAAAATTAAAACTCCGCAGGTTCATTAGATACATTCTCCGATTTAGTTAAATCTTATTTTGTTTTATACAACGTGCATAATTTAATATTATACAATAAATATCGAGAATTATATCCATTACAATTCGGAAGGCGCATTCCGTTAAATTTCTAAATTATTCATATAATTGCAGCGTTAATGATAATTGCCTTGCAGTTATATGTTAACCATAAGAAGTAAATCGAACTCTGGAACCGTTTATTGTTCCTGTCCGGTCACGGGATTAATTTAAGTGTCTTATATCATTTACGTTTTGTGTACAATCATTTAGTCTCAAATACAATCGATGCGTGCAAATAAACAATCAAAATGATGAAACATTCTTTTTCTTCGTTGTGTCTTTGTAGAGTGTCAACAAAATAAAAATGTCATATTTTCAATGTTTGCATTAATTTTTTCTTGGTACAACAAATATCATATTTCAATAAAATTTTTAATATATTTAACGAGAGTAATCCGGAAATTTTTATTTGGACTGCGCTTCAGGTACCAAGGGCCGAATGGAGGATGTTCGTTTTATGCGTGGAAAGTGAGCGCGGATTGAAGTTAAGGATGACATTTGGAACAGCAGGAACAGCAGGTGTCTCCCGGGACAAAGTGGGGACAGTTGTGCTTTGAATAACAATTGCACAGGAAAGATAATCTGCGCTGTTGGACCATATGTAACCAATAAATATAACTTTGCTCCTTGATAATTCGCAATCTGACTTTCGTTCAGAAATTGTTCTCATATTTTCCTTTTTATTGGTTTCCATATTTTTGAATGCAAAGCAAACAACGCGGAAATTTTAAATGTTCCGAAACATTTTTGATGAAAATTTTTATTCTTTCAGAAACGAGCAGCGTTCACTATTTAATACCTTGCATTAAAAGAAAAAAGAAAAATGTTATTCCTGCTAATTCAAATTAATTACATACTTGCAATAATTTCACTCATTTAATACCTCAGTTTCTTTGGGAATGATAAAATCTCGGAAAAATGGATTATTTACCCACGTTTGTTAAGTTAAATACCTTTTTGAATTTTCAAAATTTCAAATCCACGACAATATTCTAACAACAAATAACTAAACCAACAGTTTAGTCCTTGTAATGCATCAGGATATTTGACGATAAATATCTTCGTTATATAATTTTTCAGTTCAAATTAATTATAATTAAAAAATTTTTTATATGAAATTTTAGTAAATGCAATGATGTTAATGATAACGAAAGAGTAATTAATAATTTTATTACTGTAATATCACTTGTAACGCCAAACGAATTTGAAATTAATAATTTTTTCATGCGGATATTTGCAACGCAATAACCTAAAAAAGATACGCAAAAAATATAAAACAATTAGGGAATATTAAAAGTCGTTCACTTCGCTGATGGAAATGACATAGCGATAAAGTTGCATCGTCACATAAGTCTGAGAAAAGCGGAGTCACATGAATTAAAGGCTGAAATAATTATGAAATAACGTTAGTTAGACCTTCACACAGCAAACATCTCCGGGTTGAGAGATAATTCAATTTGATATTTGCCGGAGAAAAAGAAAAACTGATGGGGAATAGTTTAGAAGAGCGGAAAACCCGACTCCCCGATGAACGTAAAAAAAGTTCAAAGCGAAGAGAAATTTGGAAAAATTGTTGGAAAGACATACAGCATCAGCCGACAGGAGAATAATAAAGCGAAACTCGTTCGCACAGATTATGGTCGTTGGATGGAGAATTTTGAAATACCGGGGACGACGGTTCATAGCAGTTTTATAATGCGTTTGAGGTTACCAGCATCTCGTGTTCTTTGAAAACAAGTTTGAAATATTAATTAGATTTGAAAATTTAAGGTTTATTCACACTGAGAATGCTGCAAAGTCCGAATTCGCATTGACATTAATGAAGGATTAAGGAAGCCCGGAGAAAAAAAATTATATCGAGTTTAAATTAAAAATTCATGAGGTATATTGAGAAAAAATTCATGCTGTTCTACAAATATTAAACATTTAAATTATAACCATTGCGAATGGAATTAATTTTAAAGCAACACCTGTGGAATACTAAATAAAAAATTACCGCTTTTTAAATTTATTTTACCTACATTTCGAATTATAATAATGAATAACACATTGTAGAACGTAAACTTTTAATCTTCTTGTCATAGCTTAAACAATTTTGTTCATCGGCGTTTGGAATTCCCAGAACAATTGAATAGTTGGGTAATTACAATTTCAGTTTATATATCTTTATAATTATATATTCAATCTATTATGCCTATAAAAAAATATCTATATTACTTCTTAATTTACCGTTAGTAAACCATATTTTGAAGATCAAAATTATTTTGAGACATATCGACATAAACTTTTGATTTGTTCACCTTAACTTTGACTCTGCATTGCGCCTTAATCCGAGGACACGAATTTGCGGATCTTTGTTCGACAGGATTGCCAGATCAATATTCAGTGGATTAAAAATCAACTGTAGCTGCAATTGGAGATAATTTCAGAATGAGAAATTATCACTGCAACTGGAAATTTTTACAACGTCCTAACAACAGTAATGTCTAACTATAATTATGAGCTGTAATCAAAGAATTTTTATTGTCTCCCGTCCGTTATTTATAATCTTCATCGTTAAACTGGGTTGTTTATTATAGACCACCAACGTCTGATTTCATGTAGTTGTAGTTTCTTAAATTCATGTAACATCAACTAGTTCTTTTTATGTGATTAATAATATGTTAATCGATAGCAATGACGAAACCTTTTGGGAAGCGTCTAAACCAATTCATTCCACATTTATACATAAAATTCTTGTCTGTTGGACAACAACGCAACGTGTTTCTCACAGGAGAGCGCCAAAGGTAAAGGTTTTTACTAATTTTACACTAAAAACGTTAATCAAACAATTGATGACTATAACAGACTAATGGTGACTGTCCGCAAATTATTTTTCCCTAATTTTATCACAATGAGAACTTTATGCGGAGCCTAATTTTTTGTAATTCGTAAAAAGAACGTAATTTTTAAAGTTTTTACTCGTCTTTTAATACAATAAACGGCACATAATTCTATATACCTCACGCAATCTTAATCTCAGCAAAGCAACTCTTATAATTCAAACCCAACAATTCAAGATCGGTTCTACTGAGATTTTGCGACTTGCTTTTACCGCGTAAGGCCTTGCTGCGGTAGAAAAGAAAAAGAAAGAAATTATAAAAAGTAACCAGCGCACTTTCCGAAATATCCACGCCGTACAAAAGCCATTCATATTTGCTGACCTAACCCAAGGGACAAAATGTAAAATTGGCTGGTATGTGCAGTCTGCAAAATTAAAAGCATTCTGTCGCGAAAAATGTTAGGAGCTTCAAGCAAGTTAGCGGACCATGATTCATATCCCTGATTTTTTTGCACTTGAACAGGAAATAGCTATGAAAATATTATTTCCCAAATCGCAGGGAAGAAAGGATGATTCGTTCGTTTTAAATATTTCCACGATAAAAAATAAATTTAAATATTTTACGAAAAATTATCGGAAAATGTTAGAATCCAGAAACTCAGAACCCTGTTAAAGACGTTTCGTGTTGCGTTATTCAATTAATAAGAGCGAATATTGTTAGGTAGCAAGTGACGGTATAAGAGGAAGCATCCGAAGGAAAATCAGCACGAAGAATTAAACAATGGGAAACCAAAAGCTCTTGAAAGGCAAACCACAAGAAAGTAGTAAACCGTTGAAAGAAGAGCTTTAGCGATATAGAGGAAGCGGAGCCATTGCTTTGATATTAGAATCAATATAAATTCCCACGAAGAACTTTATTAGACATCAACAAAACATAATTCTCCCTGCAAGGCTTATCTTCAAAACTATGCCTTAAAAGTGCTCTTTTATTCACGGCTCCATTTAAGCAATGTGAAATAACGAAAGCGCCCTTAGCGTAAAGACGCCTTAAGACGGAAAATAAATGAAATTTCAAATCCTTGATTTTACTCATCGCCGGGTATTTTTTGAGTTGTGAATTTTGAATTCTCCCGGCATAAAATCTGCCGCTTGGTCCCCAGCAGAATCCTCGCTTCCTTTTCTTGCTGTCGGGGGTAGGGAAAACCTTCTAATAAGGGAATGAAGAGGACGGAACGGGAGAGCGGTTTCATCTTCCATCAATCACGGGATGAAGTGGAACATTTTTAGTTCTCAGTTAAGGTTTAATGATTAAATGGCGGTGCAAGCAAAAGAATATGGTTGTTATTTTTATTTTTTTTTTTTTTTTATGCAAAAAGTGTGAAAACGCCGAAGAATCATTTGCAACGTTCGACATCGCATTTGCACAAAGTGAGAATGATTTTTTCATTATTACCGTAGACCATTTATATGCTTCTGCGTTGATTAATGCGAGCCTACGCTCCAGCAGGAATGGGTTCAAAGGAGGAAAACAAGCCTCAAAAGCAATTTTGAAATTATTTTTCCGAGATGTAATTAGCAGATATCTTCCATTACGCTTTTGTGACTAATTTTTTAAATGCTGCGAGGCATTTCCAACGTCAGCATTTTAACAAATCACTTTTTACTTTCAAATCAATCTTTATTACCAATCATACAGTCAATATTGTATTGTAAATATCCACAAAACACCAACTGGCGTCAATTAATGATTCTCAATTTATGTTTTTTCCGTAAATGTTTACACTTTTAGGGGGCAATGCATTAGCCACAGGAAAAAAGTAAACACGTACAAATGGGAGTAATGTGCTATTTTAAGCCGCTGACAATTACAAAAGACTGAAGAAGCAATCAATAAACAATTTTTTTCGGTCATTCAAGATTTTCTCTCTTAATGTGAAATAATAAAAGAATTATAAAGGGCAACAACACCAGTTAAAGTTGAGAAGGGAAATCAAACTTTACAAAAAAACCTTTCAGTACCGCACTATTAATCAAGTTACTGTCTAAACTTCTCACTCAACTCGTTCCTGCCTTCGGAGCTCATCCTTTTTCCTCCTGCAATGTTTGACCCGAGCAATTACATAAGAAATTTATATATTATGCATAAAACTGATAATTTATTTTTATTTAAAGCATTTATTATTTCACTTTTCAATATTTCTTATTTATTAACTTTTACATATAGGAAAAAAGTTGTATTATCATTACATGCGCAAGTGCGAAACAATTCCGAAATCTAACTCATGATTCTATTGAGGGTCTCAACGTATTTAATAATTTATAGCATAAACTTTTTTGTGCATTTTCGAATAAACAAATACACAAAAAATGAAAATGTAACAATTGTTATGATATAAATGTACCTTAGAAAGAATAAAACTGGCTTAAATATTCTCGGCACAAAGATTAAAATTGAGGTTTTTTTATCATGTGAGACATATTCATGTAATATAAAACAAACATCGTTAAAAAATTTTTTGGACCAAATAATTTTTATGAAGAATTGAAATGTCAAAAATTATAGAATTTGCAGAATATCTTCAGCTTGATATGAATCCATAACTTTCTGTCAATATAGTCACATTTTTCGGTAGCAACAATTTTCATAAAGTGTGTCTAGAATTTTTATTTCCCCGGTTCTTCCCAACTTGTATATGTTCGATTCCTTATTATATCAGAATTTAGGAATATTTAAAAAGAAGATTATAAAAGAAATTTCGTTAAAAGCTCAATACTGGGCAAAGAACACAAGTTTACTTACTAGATTTAAGATTAATTTTAAACGTGGAACGAGTTTTAGAGAAAATTTTCGTTTATAATAACTCTTAAAACAAGTTTTCTTTATAACAATTTCAGCGTTGTATCGGGATTAGTTATCTACTCTTAGATAAAGTTTTTACCTGTTGCGGGAAAAAATTAGCTGGCAAAGAGCGCTTTACGGACCAGTTTATTTTAGCTTTATCAAACACACATCACTAATAGCATCAAATATATTTTGTAGTGAATCTGAGGTCTGAAACAATCTCTATATCAGGTCCAGCTGAGCATTTATAAAAATGAAGTCGAATTTTATCGGGTCAAATAAATTTAAATTAGTTTTTGTATGATACCTTATCGTTTTCGAAGTATTACGGAAGGATAGATGCAAGAAATGCGCGCAAGGTTTGCTGTAGGAAGAGAGGAGGACATTGAAGCCGCAAAGATCATTTGTACAGACATCGCCGAAAAGCGACAGGTTGATTTTTTCTCGGCACCCGCAATGTCCCAACTTTTGCTGGACCGAATTCGAACATAATCCGAAGTGAAACTGAATCCAAGTTAATGTTATCTGAAACCTAAGACTAAACAAGGAGTACGCTGCACTTGAGCTGAAATGATTCGCATCGATTGTACAAGCTACTTATTCCTGGATGACACGTTTTACTTAGCTGATGCATGTAAACAGCTAAGAATCTCCCCGAGTGATCTGAAGATGGTCAGTGTGATTAATAAAAACACGATTTAACAGAATATATATATATATTGTTTTGCGTCATTAACTTACATTGTTAATGTTATTGATTTAATTAAGGATCTTTAACATTTTTCAGTTGCTGCAAAAAGGAACAGAGAAAAGAATGAGAAAATTATATCGAACTGAGAATAATTGAATAAAATTTAGCCATACGGTCACGATCGAATTTTCCATGATAAATTAGAGTTAACTCATGCTTGATCATAAACACAATTCGAGTAATAAAATACTTTTTTCGTCTGAGCTGCAGTACACATAGAACACTTTTGCCAGTCAGATAAATTGAAAGCATCTGGAGCAGAATCCAATGTTAAGTGAAAAAGAAATTGAAATTCAACATTTTCAGATCACACTCGCTCGTGCATCAGTTTAAAAAAAGCAATTTTTTTGTCCTGTTTTGCCTATGAAAAAGATTTATCCTAACACAGATCATTTTAGAAGATTTTTACACTTTAACATCAACGTCAGATCCATATTTTGCTCCAGACGTAAAAATTTACATATTCGTAAAACAGGACCAATTATACCAAAAACACTTTTTCAATCTTTTATATTTTCAGCTAGGTATGAATGTCAGTTAAAAAAAAAATGTTCCTATAAATAAATTCCCATGATATGTAGTTCATACAGTTCACTGATTTTTGAAAACCTTTAAAATTAAATAAAATACGAATTAAATAAGAATCTGATTTAACTCATATTAATCTCAATTCAAATCAACTGAACCAAATTTATAAATTTTGTCTCAAATTACTATTTTAATCCAACCTTAATTAAATTGATTTGCAGTATTTCCTTTTTTTAATACAATCATTAAGTTTTTTTTGTGCCTCAAATGCTTCATCATAAGATATAAAGAAAGAAAGAACGTGACTGGCAAATCAATTATTAAATATATATCAATAATGGAAATTTTAATACCCTAATCCGTACAAAAATGCATTGTAATTTATTCTGAATGCAGCTTTATTTTGAAATTTCCTAATGCAGATGAAAGATGCAAGATCAAACATCACATCAGTCCAAAATGGCTCGACTTTAATAAAAGTGACAATTTCGAAAATATAATTCAATGCACATAGTATAAACAGAAGTGACAATATACAAATTGCAGGATGAGAATCTAAAATGTCGTAACTATGTGGGCCGTGTTAGGAGGTTAACGATCGCACTTTATAAGAAAAAATGCAATAAAAATAACGATCAGTGTGCTTCTGCATTAGCAAACAAAAAAAAAAAAAAGATAAAACTGTAATGTTGGTCTTATCAGATCAAAACTGAAGACAAGATAACGTCAAACTTCAAGGAAAAGTATCATAAAACGTTTTTTGTGAATGATTAATAAAAACATACTAATTCCATTTTGAGTCATAAAATCTTGATACTTTTATTAACAATAAATTTGAGCGTGTATTTTGAGGCAAATGTGTCTTTATAAGAAAAAATTTTTTTTTATGAATGTTATGAAATTCAAGAAATCATACAAGTTGACGATAGTACAAAGAATAATTGTGAAATTATACAAGGAACAGTACATCCTTTCTGAAAAATGGATGCGAATGCTAAATTTATGCGTCAGTTCAGATGAAGCTCTCTATGGGGAATTGTTTTAAGGTCTATGTCAAGAACATTTTTTTAAACTAAACGTGTTTAAAGTTAAAATGCATCACCTGAATAATTCATTTTTATCACATTCATTTGATTTTTCGATAAACCCAAAGTGCGTGATTCGTTCCGATCGGTTTGCTCGACGCAGCTTCAGAAAAGGTGCACGTATATATTCCACCTTGCGATGATATTTATTATTACAACTTCGACGGGATTTCAAAATGATTTCCGTTATACTAAAATTTGCATGATAGCCAGAAAGTTGATATTTATGGGTGTGAAGTACTAACATTGAGATCTATTTATTCGTTGATTTATGAATCGTGGAGGTTTCTTCTTCATTTCTGTCACAGGCGTTTCTAATCGAAAATTACTTTCCAAAGCATTTCATAAGAAGAATATAATTAAAATCCGACGTTCTTCATCATTCCGATCTCTAAATAACGATCTTTATCCTTTGAGCGGCTCCGTAAGGGAATGCAGGAGATACAATGCAGTCACTGAAGATTTTCCAATTCAAATCTCGAATCTCATCCAACGAATATAAATTGATCAGGAACCGATCCTTCCATCTTTCTTCTCCGTCAAAATACCGCAGACGCCAACTGCGAATTCTGGAGCACACCATTTTCACCGAAAATTGCATATTCGCCAAACAATGAATTAATGTTACTGCAAAGGGCCGTTAAAATTATCTCTATAAATAAATTTTTAGTCTTAATTGCGGGAATCATTCCTTAGAGAAGACAAAATTTTCATATTATGCATAAACTTGTAATTCCAAACTCTTTGAATAGCTGTTGACTTGATTTTAGACCAGGAACGGAAGCAAGTTGATTTGAAGCCGGAGGATAGAAGAGAGAAGAAACAATATGGAATGAAATGTACAATTGACAAGCTAGGATAATGATCGGAAAGTTCCAGAAAAGTTATTCGCTAATTGAAAATCTAACTAATGAAGTTCAAATAGTAAGCGGTCCCGCTGGACCAAAGCGGGATTTACATCTCGAAATACACAATAATTATGAACATTCGGAAGTGCAATTCAATTTTATCTCGTGGTTCATCGTAATAAGTTGAGGAAAACTGGAGGAAGTCCATTTTCCGCGATCTGAAAAAGAGGTTTGAACGGCAACGTGATTCTAGTTGCAGCACTTGAAAAAAGGTCGCTATAATCCTGACGCTGCAGTCTCCTTCCCTGCCGGAAAATGTACTGGTTTTTACTTACGCCGCACTCTACATTTCTTTGTTTTTTTTTTTAACCAAAAATCAACGTACAAGAGTAAAACAAAAATTTTATTTTAATTTATATTGCGGACACCTTAAATTTCGTTCAGTTGTGTTATTGAATTTTCGAACTATCAATTCCAAACGTTTTTTTAATCCGAGCCTCATTTAACATTAATCTTTTAACCGAAGCCTGATCGCGCTAAAACGGATATCAACATGAATACTTGTACATTTAAATTTATTAGAAGAAAATCCTCAACTTTCGCATACACGTAGGTTTTTTCCGCATCTTCCCATAAGGAGGTACGGATTTCCCGCATCGGTGGGTCAGAGGCTAAACGCTGCGCAATAAATAAAAAAAAAAAAAAACCGTGCAATTAACTTCAAAGAGAAAAACTTTTATATCGAAAGAAAAGTTAACCCTGCACGCAGAATGTTAACTAACTAAATCTTTGGCTTAAGTCATGTCATTTAAAGGGTAAAGTTTTCGAAAAAGAGGTTTTGTCCAGAAGTAATGAGGATGCATAATAAAACCAGCATCCAATGCGCTCCTTGTCCGAAATTGAAAAGGAATTTAGGGGAAAATGCCGAAGGGGAGAAAAACTTTTTGATAAAATAAGAAAACTTTTAATGGTTATCCGGGAGTTGTTGCAGGAGGGAGTTATGAATGAGCGTTCTCGAAATGGTGACGAGGAGCGACTCAGGTCTGCCGGGGCTCCCGGTGGCCCCCGGGGCCGGGTACCGGAAATCGGTACCTGTTCCCGCAAAAGCCGGTTCCGCCTCCGAATGCCCGCTGGCGGGAATCGAACCCGTTCACGTGGGGTTCTCGCGCGAAAGTTTCTTCTCGGAGCCTCGCGAGTCGATTCGAACGCTCGCCCGAGGGCAGGAATGCCCGGACCGAGGTTCTCGCGGTCCCTACCGGAGTTACGCCGAGCGGCGGTGCGGGACGCATTTTGCCGCAAGAGCAAGAACGAAATCGCCATCGGAGGTTTGGCTCTTTTCGGTTTTCCCCCCAAGGAAGCGGGTGCAATAAAATGCGTGCGGTAGTTTTGAATTTTGTTAATCATTTGCTTCACATTTTACGGTCTGCGATTTCGGACGAAACTCGATTTTCCCTGGCGAAACCGAAAAGGAAAATTTTAAGGACTACAACGATTCCTGGATGCATTTCGCGTTTTAGTCAGCTAAATAGAATTTCGCTGGGCGTGATGAAATTTGCCGAAAAAAAAAAAAAAACGTGAACCTTTGAAGTTACCATTCCTAAAACGCTATCGGTATGTTAAAAAAAGATGAGGAGATGTACATAACCACCAAATTATTAATTACTTTTAACGTGCTACATCGGATATATCAAATGCTCTGACATATTAATTTCATGTGCTGCAAATTGCGACATGAAATACGAACCAAATGAGGTAAAACTTCTGAAATTCATAAATGACAACTTCGGGCACCGTAAATCAAAAAAAAATTTTATGTTGTTCTCACTTTTGTACTTCGATATATTATATTTAAATCTGTAATTGTTAGATCTCATCTGTTTTTCCGCAGATAATTCCCCCGGATTCATGCGTAATACATTCGTTAAGTTAATTCACTCTGCGAGTTTCCATCAGGGTTTGCTCCCGTTGTAAATTTTAAAGTTTTCATTTTTGCTTACATCTAAAGTAGATAAATGTCCGTTTAAATAAATTTTTAATCACGTTTTTATGCCGTTCACCGAAACCGAAGCACTGCTTTTAAAAATATTTAGAAGGAGCCGCGGTCTCATTAACATTATTTGCGTGCCGTGTCGCAAATGTACTTAATTGAGTACAAAAATAATTCCACCGATTAACTTTGAAAGATTTTCCATTTCGGATTTGCGTTAATTTGAATCGGACTCCCGAGACCGGGTCTTTCTCCGCCAAATTCCATTTCTCCAGCAAAAATGTTTTCTTACTCAGCCAAAGCCAACGCTTTCCTCGCTCCTTTCTTTTCTCCTTATGCAATAACCGTAAATGTGCTTTCTTAGGGTTCTCTACTTCGATAATATCATTTCACTTGCGAAAGTTTATTTGTTTTAGGTCCCTCTTCTTACCGGCCCGGGAAGGAACAATAAACGAATGTATTTTCACACTGAAAATAAAATTTAGGGCTTCTGGATTCGTTATGGATAATAATTTTTGATCGTGATTGCTGAGAATCGTCCGAAACAATTTCATTCAGCCTTTTTTATTTTTTTGGTAGTCGATTGCAATTTTAGGTAAGTAAAAATGACAGTTTGATGAATTTGAAAATCTTCTTGCGGCCAAAATCAACTTTCGGGCGTCTGGAATTTCAGCTTGAATCATTCCACATATCCAATTTTAAATAATATTGAATGGAAAAAACTCTTTTTATTGCATCAAAATCCCGAAGAATTTCTGAATGTTAATTTCGTGTAAAGGAGTAAGTAATATATTATGCTGGGAAGAAGAAAAAGGAGAGCAAGCACAAAGAATATAAAGAAGAAAAGAGAAATTATCAAAAGTACTAGTTGCTAATTTCAAATTGTAGCAATTGTTGTAGTGGAAAAGGATATTTAACATATGTGAGGAAAAAAATAATTGGGAGCCTTATAAATATCGAACTGTGTTAATTATAAATTTACTAAAAGCATGGGAAAATATAAATCACGATGAGCTTTTAATCTCTAATTATTGTAATTAATTCACATTGTAATTTTAATAGAGTATTTATTTAAAATAGATAAATAATGTTAATCGATTTACTGTTTGCCGTAAAATTCCAATTTAACATTTTTAACATTACAATATTTTTCAACTTTTAATATAATATCTTGTCTAATGTACATTAAATCATATGTATTGATCTATAATTAATGGAATATATTCAAGTTCATATTATATCTCACTTCTTTATTCTCCGTGACTTATAATTATGTAACACGTTCTTTATATCATATTTTAAAAATGTCTTATTTATTTCGATTTTGTCTTACTAAAATCTTCCTGCAGGACTTTTGCACACCTTCAAAATCTTTCTAATCATAACAACTTATCTTAAAGATATTTACTACTTCCTAACAATTGATATAATTCGGCATCGAACCCATTTTACTTATTGAAATACATTAAAAGTAAAAAAAAAAATATAGAATTCCTTTTATATTTCCCTGAAATGAATAAAATAAAACTTAGTACGATTAACGCAGGTCCGGTAAATCTGAAATAATGCTAAGAGCCCAAGTCAATAACTGTTTTATTGTTCACGTAACTTTATAAGACATAGTATTTGCTTATGTTGTGTTAAACCCTTGTTTTCTTTCATAGTTTGTTATTTTCCAGTTCGAAGTTTATCATAAAAACTGAAAGAGCCAATTTTTCACACTGAAAAATTTATTTATTATATTATTCGATATTTAGCACAGAACTTAAAAAATTTTAATTTTTCATTTTTGTTCTCTTTACGCAAATATGTTTTACGGTGGAATTTGCAAGAAAAAATAACTAGGAGTAAAATTCTCCATGTATATCAGATTCTTTGTCTTCTGCGTGTTAATGAAGCAAACGAAACCTTGTTCCTCAAATAATATGGCGATAAATGTTCTCGGTATACTTTACAGAAGGCAATTTGTTAAAAATAAAAAAATTTTATTGAGTAATTCTATGTATACACCCATGAATTCAATGTTTTTTAAGTATTAAAACAACACTAATTAAATATGTACAAAATAAGAATTTACAATGAAAAAACATTCATCACATTTATAGAAATCAAAGATTTTACAGCAAAGTTTTTATGATCTGTATTTTGCTTCGGATAAACGTTTGTTTTTTAAATGTTCTCAAAACTGAATCCCTAATGTTGAATATATTATGGAAAGAGCAGCATTCAAAGGTAATAAACATAATAAAAGCGTAAAAGTAAAATTTGCATGAAAACATGGCTTACTTCTTTCGTAACAACACTTAAAGTCCAATCGTTAACATTAAAATGATGAGTCTCGCTTAGGTCAAGTCCAAAAAGTACGTCGTCAAAACTAAAATGAGTCGACATTAAAAAAAATATAACTAAAAAATTATTTAGTTTTTCCATTTTATCAATTCATCCAAAATATAATTTTTTATTATCAGCACGTTCGGCAATTCGATAATTATATCATCTACGCCAGTTCTGAAAAACATGTTGACTGATAATAATTTAAAATTTCATTATTAAGTGTAAATGGTTTAGATTTTGTCATCATTTATCGTTTAATTATAATTCCAAGTATTTTATGCCAAATTCCTTTGGCATAAAATATTATGGAAAATCTGTTCAAAATTATCAAAATGAGAGCCTTTATACAAAAATTTTTTGTTTTTCAGCGTGAATAAATTTTAATACATTTTGTATATTTGCTTAATAACTTCTTAAAAATAATAAATTCAGTATACTACATAAAATGTATTCAAAGGTTCATTTTATCAACTGTCAAGTTTTTCATGTTTTTCAATCATTAAAATCACACCGAATTTTTCATGCCGCTATATTACTACGTGCGTTATTAGTTAATAACGTTTCCGAGGTTATTCAAAACTGAACCCATGATATTATTAGATTTAATTTCATTAAAAGAAAATAATAATGTATTTACTCTAACGGAAATCAAAATTATTTGTTGATGGATACCTTTTTATAATTCGAAATTATATTTATAAACGGCGTGAGAGATTTTTTTATTTTTCTTTTTTTTTCGGCATCGAGTTTCATTTTTTATATTTCGAAATAATATAATGGATTCTTTTTCGAAAATTTTATTTTTGATTCAGCAAACTGAAATCTCATAGTCTTATTTTGCATCATTTCCCCAGAGACTAACTTTTAAGATAAATTGAGTGCGTTCCACACGCGGGGTGTTACGGTTATTTTAAACAAATATGTGATTTTTGCCCAAACCACTATTCATCGTTCAAGTTCCTCCCGAGATACATCTCTCCCAAATGATGGTAGAAGAACTTTAGAAGTGTTCTGATATGAATCACCGAAATTTCGTGCAGCAAACAAATCTCCGTGCGGTACCCATTCACTTGCTTCAGCTCTTCGGCATTTCGCTTTTTCGAAGATGTTTCAAAAACTTTTTTCTGCTGTTGGCACAGGCGCCGGGGGGGGGGGGGGGGGGGGGGGGGGGGGGGGGGGGGGGGGGGGGGGGGGGGGGGGGGGGGGGGGGGGGGGG
>JAOWBB010006439.1:0-26160 GCA_028565995.1 Ricinus marginatus | reverse complement strand
AAAAGAAAAAAATTTGTATTAATAAATAAAATTCTGTTCATATGGTTAATAAAATTTATCTGCTAAATCCTTTGGTGTACATATATATATAAGTAATGGATATATAATGTGTTTTTATATGAATAATATGTTAACATTATTGAAGTTTATGTTTATAATAGTGTTGATATTTCCTAAATATATTCATAAATTTCACGATCTGATAATGATATTGTAAAATTATTAAATATAATTAATGGAATTAATATATATTGAAAATTTAAATGTTATGAATAAAGCTTTGTTATCATTTTCATGTATTAGATCGAAAAAGATATTGCCTGCAATTATTCTATGTATTGTCAGTTGCGATACATTTATAATGCGTTCAAAATAAAGAATATAACATATATAATGTTCCATTATATATATATGTGTGTGTGTGTGTGTATGTGTGCGTGTAACTGGCATTCGAAGAACACTATTTACGTATCCCTATAACGTTTTGATTTATAATACAATAATTGTATAAATCTTCTGGATGGAAACGTAAAAACGTAAATATGCAGCTGGGACATGCTGGAGTTTTGAATGAGTTTGTTTCGCTTTCAAATGCGTCAATTCAAAAAACTGTCAATAGAAAAGGTTTTTCGGGTAAAAAGAGGTAGTATAATGGAAAAATAATTATATCCCTTTTTGCCGTGTCCATTCATACACAAGGCCCTCATCTACTTCCTTCCATCTTCAATAAATCGTAAGGATGATGCCTGAATATTTGATTATTCAACATCTTTTTCCCATCTGATTTTCCACTTGCAAGAATTTTTAGACTTTTGCCCACCTTCCTTTCTGCATTTAAATAATTTTTCACATTTCATATGAACTTTTTGCTTTCATTTGAGTCTTTTGGATCAAAATAACGTATCCCGTAAGAGCGAAGTTATGTCGATCAAATTATTCCATTCTATTCAATATCAGTTCTTATTTTAACTATGTCATCCTTATGCTCTGTGAAATTCTCCCGAAGAGAAAACAGAAAAATAAGGTAAACTTTAACTATGAGAGAGCCCCCTTGATGATATGATATAATGATTTCAAATCTTAAGTTGAATTTAGTCTCAGAAAACCTCCATCTTTTCCATTTACATTATTAAATTATGTATTCAATTTTATGACACTAAATTATATTATAGGTTACAAACACTGATTTATTTTTTTCATGTTGATCGATTGATTATTAAGTCAAGATTTGGAAAAGAGGATTATCATAATAATTTTCAGTGTGTTGAAGATGCCAAAATCTTAGTGTCAAATATCAATAATGTGACAATGAATTGCTCTAAAAACTGCAGATTTGCAATTTTCTTTAACTTCCCTTCTTAAACAAAGTTGGGAAATGGGAAAATAAACATTATTTTGTTATATAATTTTCAATCCGAAATTTATGATATGCGGAAATAAAAATTATTCCCTGCAGATATGACAGTTTTCTTTTCATAACATTTAAATTTCTCGGTTTAATTCTATTCGTCCTCCGCGATCTTTAAAATGGAAAAAAAAATCTTCATTAATTTTTCTCTTTTAGGTGCAATTATTTACCTTATGTAATTATAAAGAAAACCGAATGCTGTTAATTTAAAACCAGCTCTGCATTATATTGCGATCAACAATATTTTTACTACAAGATTACTTCAATAATATAAAAAAAAACCTCGATAGCGTCTAAATTTCTTTTTACTGTTTCAAAGAACTAATGATTTTTTCGTGAAATTTAGCAATTTATGATTTAATCAAATAAGGAGGAAATACTGAAAGAGTTGTTTTTCCTTTTTATCTACTGAAACAACTTTTTTAATAAAAAGTAGCGATAGGCACTTTCATAAAAATTTGGTAAAAATAAAAAAAATTCTTTCTAACTTGAGTATAAAATGTTTAAAAAGAGGTGCTTGAAAGACTGATAATTTGTGTGGTCTCTTCGGTTATATAAGTAAATCTATCTCAGCATATGACTCAAGATTTTATAACAATTTATACTGAAATCGTGTTATGGAAAAGTAGATTTTACAGTGATTGACAGTAAAAGTAAGATTTAGCACCTTTACTTAAACAGTTTATATTTAACCTTTAATTATAAACAATTTATATTTACAATAAAAGAAAGCAGAATTGAATGCGCTATCAATTCAGTTTTTAGATTTCCTACAAGAATATTCAACAAACCATTTTAAGCACAGCAATAAGTCGACTCAGACAAAATAAAAAAACCCAAAAAAGTTTCATACATCAACGCTAAAGACCGAAGATCAGAGGTTGAAGCTTTTGTATCCGGGACACCGATACCAGTTTGTATGTTACATCATTAAGATACGGAATACACATCATCATATAAAATAATAATAATTGTAACATCTAGATGTAAAAAGAAACGTTGAAAAGTGATCGAATAAGATTAGGGAAGCATAGAAATATCGGACGCTGTTTTGTATAATTTTTGTTAATAATCTAAGAAGATAGAACAACACTTATCTCATTACCATGAACGTAAGGAACCATATCCGAGGATGTACACACAATTATCATGAGCAGAGGCCAAACTCAAGGTAAATTAAATGAGACGATGGCATAAAAAAATAAATAATGAATAAATGGTAATCGAATGTCGATTATTTTACTTTCTGTAATTGCACAACGTGAGGCGTTAACGTGTATTAGGTTATTAATTAAAGGAGGCTTGTCTTTACGTGCGTGTGCAAGCAAGGGTAAAGAGCACGAAAGTGAAGTCGTCATACATAAATAATAAACGTTTTCGTAAAATCTAAAATGATATCTTTGGATCGATGCTTGAGGAAGGATTTGCCCCCTCACGCGGAAAAACTGTACGGATCGGAAGCAGCGGTTATTACCGAAGGAAGACTCGGAAAAGCAAAAGGATAAAAAAGAAACGGAAACAACGAGGGGATCAGATTTTTCCGGGGCACAACGAGTGGAAGTAACCGAACTTTTCGACTTCGGAGAGCCTCCGAATCCGCCCAGAAGAAGCGCCCGATTGGGCTGCCCGCGACACGAGCGGGATTTCGAATTCGAAACCTGCCTTTCTGCCGCGTTCGAATGGAGAGAGAAAAATTCGATGGGCAGACGTTATGCAACCGCGCAACTCTCGTTTTCTTGTGCCCGTACGCGACTGGATGAAGGGGTTTGTCGTGATTGAGCAACTCGGATGCAAACGAGATGAGAGGGGCACCGGGTCAAGCCGCAAATGTTTTGACGGTTAAGCCGCGGCATGGGTGCCGGCACCCTCCGCCGCCCCGCTCGGTCTAGCGTCACACTTTTCTAATGCTGATTCCGCCCAAAAGCATTCCCTTTTCTTCCTCCGGCCCGACCCGTTTCGGGCACCGCTGGCGCGCGTCCGTCATTAAAATTCATCTTTCGGGCGTTCATTTGCCGCGAGGGAATTTATAATTATAGCTTTCGCTCCATCCGAATCAACTCCCGGGAGTTGGCATGCAAATCGCCCGAGTTTACAAAATGTAAATTGCTTTTACTTCAAAAAGCTTAAATGATAGAACAATGTACAAGAAAAAAAAAAAAAGTTCGCATGAAACAATTAACGGCGAACCTGGGTGTTATTTCAGTGTCGGTGGTTTGATATGGAAAAATCATTCGCAGTTAAATTTTAACTCTGAAAAAACATAAAATCCAAACCTTCGGTTACGTTTCTTTATGTCCTCCATTTTAATAAAATCATACTATTAACGCAGTGCAATTTAACAGAAGAAAATACAAACAAACTCGAATTATTGTTGTGCTTTTATAACTGAAAATTAAATTGTATAACGCAATCTATTTGTTTCTAACTTTTTAATAATTTGAGGTCGTGTTATGTTATTATTTCGTTCTCATGCAGTAATCGGTGATTGCCAAAAGCGAGATCATATCGAATAAAACTGTTCCAAGACCATGCTCTATTTTACATTGGATACGTATTTATTTAAACCACTGCATAAAGGTAAAGTCTTATTGAAGTAAATAATATCGAATTTTCGTCTCGTGGATTTGAAGTTACATTAGTAAGATGTATTATAAAGTTTTTTTGTACGGGATATCATTTTACGATATTTGAGAGTTGTATTGTTAGGATTACAGGATGTAGAAAGAGGAAGATTTCGCGTGAGCTTAAAAATTTTATGAATAATATGTCTTTGTTACGGTCTAAGAAAATATCAGTTTACATAAGAAAATAAGTATTATTATGTAAAGAAAGTAATATCATAAATAAATTTGTTGTAATTACGATGTAATATTTTGCAGATGCGGATCGGGAGTCGAGCGCTAATGTAATGAATTAATTGATCACCTAAAAAATAATGATAACGTTGATGGCATTAAACAAATTCAGAATTTTCCTTTTACATGAAATGAATATTAGATTTAAAATCTATATTCCTTTCACTGGCTTCTCATAAAAACCAATTAATTTTCGTCCAGTTCTGTCGCCTTAAGTAAAATTAGCGTTTTCGTACGACTCCAAATGTTGCATATAATTTAAGCAAAACACAATTTTCTTTTATGGGTCGCTTTGACACTTGAACATTTTCAATAAACTGCCTTTTTCAGGCCAATATTAACTTCCTTAACGGTCGTACGAACCGAGCCGAGAGGCACGAACGTGAAATGAATGAGATTTCCAAAATGTAATAGAAGTATATGCGATATATAATTATTTCAAGAATTGTGGATGGGTTGAAAATGACCATATGTAATGGCAAATAGAGGACGTCGTTTACAAGTAATTTAAGCGAATTACTGTCAGTCCTGAAAAATGGTACTTTAAAATAAAAAAAAAACTTAGGAAAAGGAATCTCTGAAATTTTAAACGAATGGCATAACAGATTTTTAAAGTTAATTTTGGATTATAAAATCACTGCATATTTGATAATTCGCTAAATCCTCCTAATCAGGAATTTGGTAGTAAATTTTACACAGTTTACTACACCTCGTACGCGGCAGTGTTTTAGGGGTGGAATACACGAAAAAATTTCGGCTGAATGTTAATTATTGGGTCGCGTGAAGTCTCGGCAATGGCAGGTATGCAGCGGTTATTTCACCATCCGCCGCCCAGGTCCATAGCGGTTTATGGTGCAACTGAACTTTCACTTTCAACAGACTTGCATGCATTGCCGAGCAACCTGCGCTTTCGAAACTGAACCTGTTCCATTCGTGTTCTCGTCTTGAATCCGTTTTCGATGCTTTGTCTTTGCGATTCTGTCAAATCTTCTCCTTTCGTAGTGTATTTCTTTGGCGGATACTTTGTTTTCCGTCTCTGTCGTCGAGTTTCGTGCGCACAAGGACTGCGATGCCTGCTCTTTTGTTACTCTGCTTTATGCTTGCTGTCACGTGTGGGAACAGCGGCCACGTGTTATTCTTCCCAGAGCATTTTCAAAAGCCGGTGATTTTCAATAAGCCTTAAAACCGAATGCGTGAACGCAATGGAACCTCATATATCGGCCTTGGATCAACTAATAAATATAAAATAAAATACATAAAAAGAATTATCTTTTGTGCAATTGCCCAACATCATTTAAAATATTAATAATTTGAGTCGAATATAAAGTAACCATATTAATTTTTTTTTCAAACGTAATTTTATACGTGCATAATGATAGAAAGAGGGAATTAATCTTGAAAGTTTAAATGTGTTGTGAATTATTTTCAGTATTGTTAACATAATAGCGTATCTTTACCAATTCAAAGGAATATTTGAAATATCGGACTGATGCTCTGATTATTTTTTATTAATTTAATTAAGTGAATATTACAATTCATCTGAAAAATAAAATTTTATGAAAATTATCTGCTCCGCGTTATATCGTGTTAACATTACAAAAGGGATATAAATTTCAGAGAAATAATCATAGCATTATAATATTGGAATCAGACAATATTGGGAAATTCGTAGGCTCATATATGGGGATTGAGCGTCTGGATTTTTATTATCTTGAAAGCAATCATAATAATATTATACAAAACTATTTACATAATATATTCCTGATTCCATGTTTATGGTGGAAGTATAATTTTGAGTTATATTGCTTAAAGGACCTTCAGTAAATATGATCTTTTTTTAATTTTTAAAGGACAGGTTTCTTAGTTTTCAATATTATATTGAAAACAGCTATTCTGTTTTCATTAATATTAAATATATATATAAATGTACATATATGAATATATATAAAATATATCGTTTTAATAAATTTCAGATATATTGGAAATATGTGAAAGAGTTACAGATTTAAGCAGACCACGACTTTCATGACGTTATGAACTGCGATTTCATCATAACTTCATGATTCAGATGTAATACTTGTTACTATTATAAATTGGGATATTTTAAAATAATAAATATGTAAAATTTCTGTTCTGAGTTTCTTTTGCCTCTTCTACCTCGAAATATAATAAAAATTATTCAATAAATTTTGATATTTTTTAGATTGCAGTATTGTTTGTTTATTTGATATATAGAGCAGATTAGCTTCGTTAACTTATAGTTATAAATGTTATATTGAAATAATTGATCGCAATATCCAGATCCATCAAGATCCGATTGCCATTCCCAAGTTTGAAAAGCGAATGATTAATTCGAATGCAAAAGAATGATTTGATTAATCGAAGAACAACACGCATTCAGATTAATTTCTACGCCGGCTCCTGTATCTGCTGACGAAGAACCAAAAGGACCAATTCTTGCGTAGAGGCGACAGAAGCCGCGGGAAGTTGAGGAGCGACTCAGACGCATTGGTCAAACTTGAGATTTTTGCCCCAACAGCGATTTAGACGGTTTTAAGAGCAAACTCCGGGGCGACGTTATAAGCGGTGGTCTTTTGTGGCGGAAACTGAGCTCGTTGCACTGGTCGGGCCTTTGTTTGCCCCATTCAAATGCAAATCGCTCACTTTTACGGCTTTTGGCTCTAAAAAGGAAAAATAAAAAGTGATTTTCCATGTAATAATTTAATTATGACAATTTGTAAAATTGGAAAAAAAAAATTTTATACTCGAACAGCACGTCGTGAACGTACATAGTCGATATAAATTCATTTATCGCGCAATCGAACCCGAAACCTGAATTTTTATATGTACAGCCTGTAAATCTGGGATCAAATATTGTAATGTATTGCGAGTTTCAAATTAGATGGATATTAACCTAAGGCCATTAACAACAAACTGCTTAAAGGCAGAAAAAGTCAAAATATAGATACACAAAGTAAGGTTTTATATATAAATAATAATTTAAATAGTATTAATTAAAAAGAAAATGTCAAAAAATTTTTTTGAAGTAAAAAATATAATCGGATCAAGTTACCTATTGAGAGTTTCATATATTATATTAAATATATAGATGTAATAACAATGATATCCTATTATGTTTATATGCTGGAATATATAATTATTTTTCTTCGGTCCTTGGATCTGATTTGGATATCATGTTGGAGTATTGAAAGTAATTTCTTCGTGAGCAAGTTTTATTATAATTTTAATATATTAATATGTTGTAAATAATGAAAAAAAGAACCGTGGTTCGAGATCCACTGCACATTTGTGTGCTGATGAAAGCGTTTATAATGCGATTTCCGTGCCGTAAAGGCGAATATTTAGTGCGGCCAACAGATTTTCGCACACGCTTTTGCTGGTAAGTGTTTTTTATTTTCATTTATTTATATTTATTATTATTTCAACCAGCGTAAAATTTTATATTTTTTTCCAAACCGGTTTCGAGGGAAAATCCTTATGCAACGGTCTCCTTTGGTCTTTTGTCAAAGTTGTCGGGCATTCGGGCGCCCCAGGATCAAATTCCTTTTTTTGCAAGGCGAACCACTTCCATTATTTTTTAAAGCAGTTTATTTTTTATTTCTTGAAATTTTAGAAGTAGACAATTTTCCAAAGCGAATTTTCCAGCGTTTTAAGGTCTTTTCGTTGCATTCCAGGTTTAATGGATTTCCCGCGGAAGGCGTCGCGTCAGGTTGAAAATTTTGCAAAATTTTAGAATTTTCCTTTTTGCCTGCCAGAGTAATTTCGGTGACATTTTCGATTATTGGATGCTTTTTGTTCTGTTTGTCCCGTTTTTAACTTTTCCGCTTCCGCTGACGGAGAGATTGGTGGTCCCAATCCCAAACAACCTAAAGCAGGTTGCCTTCAGAACCTTAAATGCTAACTTCCCTCGGTGGTCCTCATGGTAGAAAGAAGTCCTCCGAAAGTTCGAACGATAATTAATATTTTCGAAATTTTTAGCCTCGAATCCATTAATATTTCTAGTATCCTTAATGTCGGGCACCCTGATTTAAACCAGCTTTAAATTTTCAACGTTTTTATTCTTTACACTGGAAATTGCAAGATTTCATTTATAGTTAATATTTCGATATCTACGCTGAGTTATTATTATGTTACTTTTAGGAACTGTTGACTCAATCCTTACGACTTGAAAATCAAGAAAATGTAATAAAAACTAAGACAGTTTTTATCGTTAAAAATAATATAAATTTTAATGAATAATAAAAATTCAGAGAAAAATCATTTATATCCGATTTATATACATATAATGCGCACACGTATAAGCAATAAGTTTTCTATTTATATTATATATATTTGACGGCTTATAACGGCATAAGGCAATGCATTCATGAATATTTTAATTCTTTAAAAAACATAATTTTAAAAAATTTCATATTTTATTTATGTGAATATTAAAATCAAATGCAGAGGCGTTTTGCCGGGTTTCAAAAGCTCTTTCTTCAATGTATTTACTATGATTCTGAATACGATCATTTCATGTAAAAATTAAAATGAATTTACACTGAACACATCATCGTAACATTTTGTCTTATTAAAATGTAATTTTTATTTATGAGAATAGGTCTATATGCATCTAAAAGCGATCTCTAATCAAATGCTAAAAACTCATACATTACACTAATTTTTTTAATTTTATTTATTATTTGTATATATTCTAATTTTTATTATTTGTATGGATATAAAATTTATAATCATAAAAAAATAAAATAAAAAATTAAATATAATTATTTAATCTTACATGAAATTGTAATGAAGCAACTTTACATGAACCATGTAATATTCATTGATATTTGAAATAAGTCCTTTAACATATGGTGCTGAAAATTAGCGAAAATTTTTTCCTTTTTTTTTAGTATCTTCTGCTGTACAAATAAACATTTATTGAAATCCAGTTTTATGAGAACTTGCGGTAATTGGCTGAATTGACCGCAATAATAAACCTAAGCATATTATATTGAAATCCTTGTCTTTATTTGAATGTGGGTAGCCTTGTGCTTTGGTGGGCCCTCTCCCGAGTGCCCCGCTTCATTAAGTTGGAAAAAAAAATGAATGATATAGTAATATTAATGACGTACAAGAAGAATTCATTTCGCAAATGGCTTGGTAATTGTTCTGCTTTTCCACGCGTGCCTTTTTCAGATGATTATTTTTCCGTTCAAGCAATTATGTCTCAAGAAGTGGAAATCAATAAAAGATTTGAGCCAGGAAAAAAATTCAGGAAAAGTTTTAACGGGACCAAAATCCATCGAATGCAGTAAAAGAAAACGATAATTATTGTTTATAATAAATACATACCAGTACAGGTAATTTAATGATTATTTTAAAGACATTTTGGGAAATTCAAAAGATGTATAAAGGTGAAGAAATTTCAAAAACCGGGATTCTTGAAATTACCGGTAGTCTTCCACTTTTTTCTCGAATACATAATTTTTAACTTTCGAGGTAAATGAAGAAGAAAAAGAAAAGTTTCTAAAACAAAATATAATGTGAAGATTTATTTATTTGCTTTTATCTTTCTCAGTTCCCATAAAAAAAGCAAGGAGTTTGTCCGACATATTGTATTTGCCTTTAAAGTCCTTTCATGATATTTTTATACCGAATTTACGTAAGAAACTAATTAGTATATATATATATATATATATTTTAGGAAGAAAACGCAACTTCACTGATGAATAAATTGTTATTCATGCGATATAAATTATGATGAAAATAGTTGCCCGGATATAAATTTTAAACTCGCATGACGTTATGCCATTTGCGCAAATTTGTTAGCTTGTGGTAATAGGTGCAACGCAACAAATAAATATTTGTTTACATGAATTCCTTCCATAGCTCCAGGAATGATACTAAGACAAGTTCGAATGGGAGATATTCTTAGTTATAAACAGATTTATTTAAAAGAGGAATTTGTTTGGCAAAGATTTTTATTATCAACGTCTGGGATAGCGATTCGTCCAGGGGCTGAAGAGGGGCGCTGTTGGGTGACTTCGATTTCCATCGGTCGGAGAGAGGGACAAAGCAAAAGCGGCGCAAGGAGGTCCCTGGAGCAAGTGGCCTTAGCAGAAGTGGCACGGAACACGCCGGGAGGTACCTGCCGGCCTTGATACGGCAGCGTTGTAAATCACTGCAATTGGCGACCCACTTCGTTTGGGCCATTTCGCCGTTCCGCGAGGTTTTCAGCGCGGAGTCCGGGGCCCGGTGGCTTTCGATTTCGCTGTTGTCGCAGCCGGCGTGGCCCAAATCCCGATTCGAAAATCCGAATTTTCACTTGTTTCGATGCCAGACATGCGACATATAAATGGGAAGGACTTTTCCGACACGATTTCATTCAGTTTCAAGGCAAATGGGATTATAGAAACACTTTCACTAAAGCGATCGAAAATCGTTGCTTGGACCGATACGAATTCTTTGCTCGAGAATTTTGATTTATAATTTTAAGCGATTACCTGGTGAATGCTTTTTCCACTTCTGACAACCCACTTCTGAACGAGATTTTCAAGAGATAGCAACTCTCCAGCCAAAGAAACAGGTCAGAATGCTGGAGATGTCGCACTTGACCGCGTTGTCGAAACATTTGAATCCGAAATGGCGATCATTCACTGTAGAAATTCCTCTCGAGTTGATTGTTAACAATTAACTCGAGGGTTAATGTTCTTCATATGTATTTATTTATTTCTTCCCTTAAAAAGGCAAAAGAACACTGCGCGCGAACATTCGTGTGACATTACGCGAGTAAAGTAAAATGGATCCTACCAAAATTGGAAGACAATACCACTGGGTATGGAAGGTGGTACCTACGACTGAATTTTAGATTGGATTTGTAATTATCATTGGCAATGCGTTATCCTGTCGATGCCGATGAAAAAGTTTCGCTTGAAATGTGAAGGGCTCGAGACACCAATGAGAATCTTGGTGTTGGACGAAGCAAAACATATCCTCAGGTTCAGGTATCCGTTCAGAGAATGCAGCGACAAATGTCCCATTAAGCGTAGTCAGAACAATGCAAGGTCGGCCACGCAGAGAACTGAAAAGGGCAAATGCCGGTGACTTTGCCGAGGAATCTTGGTGTCACCTGAAAGCGTCGTCTCCTCTCCACACTGTCTTGCCCGTCTGTGTGCATGCATCTGGGCGTCATCTTAAGAGATTCGGAGTTGAAGCATCAGGTAACTTCGGCAGTTCGAAAGGCTGTACGAAAAACGTACCTGATTGGATTGACGACCGGTATTAGGGATAATTCCAAAGCGTGCGCACGTCTTTCACGTTCGCTGGTAGTCTATTAACGCGTAATTAAACTGCTTAATGCGTCTCATTACTATAATACTCCAGCAACGAATCTTTCCATTGATGGTCATTGAATGGGTGCTCGCAGAACAACGTTTGATCGTCGCGGAAGTCCTTTGAACGTGATATTTGCTCATTTCCGAGTTTTATATTTCACTAATCGATGAGCAGTTAGGAATCAAGTGTTTGAGGTCTTTACCATCATTTCCAGGTAGTCTGCCACCTTGGAGGCTGCCTTGGAAATCGCGCAGGAGGAAGCTAATTTGCGCATTTCATTCGTCCTGGAAACGTGGATCGCGGAATGCTGGTTTTCCTCCTTCGGCCAGAACCTAAAACCTAGATTTGCAGATTCTTCTTCAACCTTGCATTCGGTTTAGTTGACCCTCGGTCATGGTCTATGCAGAGACATTTTAAAAATTCTCAAAAAAAAAACATTCAGCCTCATTTAACCTAGAACGCAAGTGAATGTTGGCTTTTGATTGATTCCAATTGTTTGACAGAACCTTTGCAAAATTGCATCGCCCAAAAATCACATTCTCATCAATTTAAATATAGTTATTCGAGTAGCTATCCTTCATAACAGTGTTATATCGCAGGGTGTGGTCACCCGAATTCCTGCATTTTATAGTTTAACCGTAGCAATTTTTCGATGCTGGAAATTGTTCAATAAATAACCACTTCTATTAACATTCTTCGAATAATTACAATAAAGTAAAAAAACGCGATTTAATTTCTGTACATCCACAGACTTTTTCATCTAATTTCTTAGTTCTATATATTTGTATAAAAAATCCGGATTTACTTTTAAATAAAAAACTATCTGCCAGCTTCTTGCGACACGATTTATCCGATGATAGAAATCTTAAATAATATGATATAACAAGAAAAACTTATCTGAAATAATAATGTTGGGTAAATACCTAAACCAGGCATAAAATGTTCCTATAATATGCCTCTTGGTAACGGTTGGTAAATTGTTCAATCCTTCGATGATAAAACTAATGTTATGTCATGTTTTGTTGAAATATTTTATCTTTACACATGTAAAAAATACTAAATCTAAATGCAAGTTTTAAAATATCTTGTATTACAAGGATATTATGTACTAAAATAACAAATGATCGTATCCATAAATGTAATTTTTTTCTGTTTCATATATATGTTAGGGCCAGAGGATTATTTAAATAATTTTTGGCATTTAATTCCATTCTCAATGCTGTCTCCAATTTAGGATTATATTCGCCCGTGTAGTTAATCGATTTTGACTTAAGTATCTGCACCGTATAATAATATCACATTCTCCGATAGGAACTAACTTTTCGACAACCAAAAGGTCAAGACTAAGTTTCGTTACGCAGGCATGATACAACATCTACTGCGAAAAGAAAATGCTACGACTCAGATGAAGAAAGGGAAATGTAAACTTGTACATGCATTAAGAGAACTCACCCACTGTTTGCCCGATTATAAAGTTTTTTGTTACTCTTTAACGTTATGTGCTCGAATGCCCTCCTCCTTCGTTTGACTCATACAAGTTATATCATCAGCCGTAATGGACATTTTCCTAAATTTCACTTTTCAATGTGTACTACGGCAGATATCGCATATCTTGATTCACATAAACCAAATCACGGGTTCCATCCCGACATGGTTTTCTACTGCTTCCTTTGAGGAACGGGTTTTCGCATTTGCAAACAACCCAAAAGTTTCTTTCTGCCACTCAACGCCCGGTCTTTTCATGAGCGAGTGCCTCGGTAGGTTTTTCATATTTTCTTAACGGATTTTCATACATGCAAAGATATACATATACATACGTTTCTTGCTGGAAAATCCTTTTCGCGTCGTCATCGGCATTATTTGAGAACCATTTCAGATTGGTTTCGTTTGAACTGACCTTATAAGAGATGAGTTCAGACTTCATGTCAATACTTGTAACATTAAGGCATAATGGAATACAATTTTAAATAAAATAGATCAAAATGTTTTATTTTGAAGATATGTTTCGAGAATTTATATATCACTTTCCGGACTATCCTCCGTCAAGTTCGCAAAAATGTGACACAGTCAAATTTCTTTTTCGCTTCAGACCGAGGCAATTACATATTTTATTATGCTATGAACGAAAAGAATTTATTGCTCATCGCATAGATTGACGAGTTAATCTTTATTTTCCCAAACGCGGTCCTAAATTGTTTACATATAAATATACAATGGCATTTTTATGTCCAAGAAGCTTCGGAACGAGGAATAAATATAAAAATTTTTTACGCCGAAAACCGGACGAGCAATTCAATAGAGGAAGTATCTAAATAAAGTTTCGTCTGCTTTGGAAAAATCAAAAAAAAGGAGAAATTAATTTAAATTTTGCCGGGATCAAAACGGATTCGTATAAAATCGCGGCAAAATCCTTGTTGCAAATTCTTCGGAAGCGTTATGGGAAACGCCTCAGTTATATCCATTCGTTCGGACTGGAGAAGTGCTTTCCCACAGGAAACGCTAAAGGCCGGAAGAAGTTTCGAAAATGCAATAATGCTTCTTTTTCGCACATGAGAAAACTTCTTTCTTTTATGCGCAATAAATGGGCTTAAACTTCGCGCTTAACACTTAAAAAGCGCAATAAACTTCGGGCTTAAACGCTGGGCCTCACGGGGCGGGAAACAAAGGAAGTCCCGGATATATAATTTAAGCATTCGGACCGTCGAATCCGAAACCGCTTCAAGATCAATCGAAACGGATTTTTCTGACAAGAAAGGAGTTAAACAGCTCCGGATGGAAATCGAAATTTCGATGATCGACCGAGTACAGAAGGCGGAGATGAACTTAGCCAAGAGTTAGCGAGCAGCGCGAAGTGCATTACGATTGAAGTTTCCTTCGTGCTTGGAAGATTTTCAGCGCCAGGGCGCAGGTCTCTGGAGAGCGAAATTGCATTTCAGCCGGGAAGGGCAGTAAAGCAGACTCCGGCGTAATCATGGTCAAGCCCTTCCACATGCGAGCAAATGCGTTTGAAGTTAAACTTCGAAGCAGGGAAAAGTGCGCCCGGAGCATTTCCCTAGGAAGGACAATCGAATGGTGAAAATTCGACGATCCCTCTTCGATTTTCCCGGCCGGCAGTTAGTCGAAATTAATTTTTTCCGCCCGAAATGCGGAACCGTTTGCCTGCAACGGGCTGCCTTCAATGCCCATCTGAATAATTAAAGTTTCCTTCGCCTTGATTTTACATAAAACCCAATGGAAAACAGTATTAAAATGCATCGAAGGTGAACGACTACGAAGAATTAAATGGTGAACTGGTATAATAATCCCAGGCACCAAGACATGTTTTTCTTTCTTTAATAAGAGTAACGTGGTCATTGGGACATAAATCCACGTATATGTAATCTCATTTAAATTATGCATTAAAAAATGAAAATATTTTTCTCTAAGTAGCCAGTCAGCTCCTTCGCTGTCCGCAGAAAACTGCCCGAAGAAACTGTTTCAGTCGATTTTGAAACTGTCCCGCATTCGGCTCTTCAAATGCGCAACTGAGATTTTTCGGACCTCCTTTGTCTTGCACACGTTCCGGGCTTGCGATCGCCCAAGGAAATGCGTCCATGTATCTGCGATAAGGCAGAATTGACGTGGTTTACAACTGAATTTGGATCATTTGACTACCGGCAGCGATGAATTTTGCATCAGTCGATTGTCTGCAGCTCCGTAGCCGTTTAGACTGCGTTATTGACTGTTATTACAATCGGAGATGGTTAGCAAATACTAGTTTTTCCGGTGGAGAGCTATTTACCATACCTATGCGAGGTAGGCCCATCTCCTTTTCCCTTTTATGTGCAGCCTCCAACTTGAGATCTGGGATTAGCGTCAAATTACGAAAAGCAGTTTTCGGCTCTTGCCATTTACGGATTATCAGAGATCACGGCCGAAGCGGTTTGGGGGAAATCCTGATTTTTGCGTTGCTCGTTCCGATACCTGCCGGCGAGAAGGTACGAAACGCATCTGACCCAGATCGTTAACCGAATTCACCGGCGAGGTGGGCGTTCGTCCTCCCGGAGAGGATCGAACGGGCGGAAAAAGCAAACAAAACGGAACGTTTCGCCGTCTTTTTTAATTACGGAACGCGGTTCGAACGCACACCGTTCCGGAGTGAAAATCCGCGGAGACTAAAAGGCGCTTGGGACTTGGGGAGGCCGAATGGGACCGCCTAAACAACGCGATAAACGAGTTAGTCGACCATTATCCCGTAATAAGGGCAGTATGAATAGACGGCGTTATTTGGTTTGCGAAATACGCTTTGGAGTGAAATTATATTTTACGACGCTCGGTCGTTCCGTAAGGATCATCGCAAATAACAATATACGCATCCCCTTCCCGGATCATTAACCGAAGCAATACTTATTTACAGCTATTGATCTCCGTGAATGCATCATTTGCGAGCTCCGCATTTTCTTCCCGAGGAGATTTTTCCCGCGGAGGGGATGCTCTGGAAAAGCGTCCTGAGCTGGCTTGCCCCGAAGATAACGGGTGAAAATCTCATGGGATGCGGTTTCAAAAACGGAGAAATTAATCGGAAACCGGTTTGCCGATTACAGTTTTCCGCAACGACTTGTTCTCTTCATGGTTCGCTTCCTACCGCAAGCGTTCGGGAAAAAAGGAAGCGAAAGTGAGCGTCTTGAGCCTCGAATTCGAGCTGTTGCCTTCCGGATTGCGATCGATCTTCGGCGAAGCCTTCACTTCCCTTCCTGCAAATAATTACTTGCTACGTGTACTTCCTCGTGTGTGATTTTCGATGCGTTGAACGTCGTTCTGGCAATGGGCTTGACTGACAGTTAGAACGGTGTGTGTACATGCGCGTATATCTATGGGCATAAGTGCTCCGGTATCATTACCAGATTCTTGGTTTATTTTTTTTTTTCTTTTATTTTTCTGCCGCATCATCCATTAAGCTCTAATTGATCCGCCGATATAATAATCGAATTACGAATCTGCGGCGTTACATAAACCGACGATCTTTTGCTCTCGTCAGATTTCGGGTCGGAAAATTTTAAATATTTCAATTCAACGGTCTAACAAATTGGTGCTCTCTGCTGACTTTTAACGGCCGTTTCGCGCTCAAGATTTTTACTCTGAATTATATTGGGCTGCTGAATACGAGGATGAAAAGATCGGCTACCTAATTTTTTGCGTGTTTGAGGCTGCCATCGCTCAAAGTGTACCTGCCGTTCCCTGTTTTCTTCCTTACGGGTTGTTACGGAGCTCCCTTGGATTTAAGATATCGGAGCTTCGTTACAGAATCGCCTTTGTCAAGTCAGTCTCGGATTGTATTAACAGATAATCGCAGCAAAATGGGAAAATAAAGCCTTGCACTTTCCGAAAACCTGACACCTTTTGACTTTTTGCATTTGAACCGTCAGAATTTCGGAAGCATTCTCACAGTTTCATACCTTTAACCAAGTTATTAAATATTTAACGTGACAGATTATTTTTATGCGCGGCTTGGGTAGATGCCATGTACATAAATAGCAACATTTAAAGCGGATGGAGCCGCAGTTTTTAACCCTTTAAGGCAGGCATGAAATGATAAATTGAATTGATTAAAATATAAAATTGTTTTGAAGCTTTTCCCGGATTTGTGCACACCGAAGCTTGTCGTCGGAAAATTGCGGATGTAAAACGGTTTTTTCCACCGTTCCCAGTTTTAGTCGGGATTCCAGCTATAAACTTCTCGTCGGTAAGCTAACGATAGAGCTTCTTTGGAAGAGTCCTCACCTTCCAAGCTGACGCTGACTCTTGCTCTGCATAACCGGTCTTCCGCTCATTCCCGGTATTCAACCTCTGGATACCGGTCGACACATCAGATATTATCCATGCTGTCTTTGACTGGCCGAACCTCTGAGTCAACATTCATCCTTTTACTTGACATTTGACTTTACCCATGAATGACTCACGCAAAAAGAAAAAAAAAAGCTGGAAAAAAACGAACGTGGAAAAATTTCAAACGGAAAAGTTCATTGTTATAAGGAATGCTTAGGTCAATTTTATTTTTAGTTTTCCCGATCCAGATGCTCGCTCTTGAACCGGAAAAATATTTATATATTGCATATGAAAAATTCACAACGGCAATAAAAGCACCAAAATTACGTTCTTTGAAGGATACAACGGTCAGCGGTCTCCTGCAGTTGCCCCCGACGATCTGCCCATCGCGTCCCCGTGAGATCTTTCCATCGATCACAATAACATCAAATTACACTGCTAACAATAAAATTAAATGAAAAAATAAGAATTGGAATTCAATTCGTGATCGCCGTGTGCGAGGCAAAGGGACCGCTTAATAAAATGTGATCTATCCGGTAAAAACGACAGAGCTTCGCTTTGGGGTGATTTTTGCTTTTACCGCGTGCGGGAACATTGGTAAAGTTCAAAATTTTTCCGCTCTTCCGACTTTGCGGTAAGCATAAAAATTTTACCCGCTAAAGCTCCGAAAACGACACGTTCGCTGTCGGTGCGATGAGAACGGAGGGACACCCTCGACGGGGCCAGAATTAAGCATGATGTAAGTCACGGAGACGTGTCGAAGCCCGGCAGAAATGAAAACTGCAGGAAAGAACTTCCGCTTTTACCCGGTTGGGCTATTGCAGAATGAAAAAACCCCGACCGGCGCGTCTCCTGTTGGAGATTCATCCCGCAACAGATTTAGATCGCGACCAAATTCATTCTCTTGGCGGCATTTGGATAGATCTCTTCACGTGTGCCAGAGATATTGTTCGGATGGTTCCGGCCCGAGCGGAAGGATGTATCGATACGGCGTAGACCGGCAGGAATGTTAAGGTCACTTCGACGGCAGCAGACTCGGACAAAGTAATAGATGCGAGATCATTTCCATGGATAAAATGTATTTCGCGTAGTTTTCCGGTACGCACGGCGCTTCGGAGCAGGTCGTCAATCATTGCGATTGCCGCCGTTCGTGCAGCGTGGCCCTTGTACACTCCTCCGCTTCCGACGAGCGTGACTCCGGTCTCGGGAGCAGAGTGGTAGTGCCGGTTACCTCGCAGAATAGCTGATGCCTGTAGAGGGGACCCCGTCCAGATATGCTTGAGGTTGTCTGGATCACAGGTTTTTTTTCTCCCGAAGCGATGCGAGCAGCGCAGAGTTCGGATCAAGTCGAGTGACCCTTCGGCGAAGACGGAAAAAAAAAAGGCAGTTTTACAAAATCGAACAGCAGGAAATTTCACTCTCCACGAATCTGCACATCTCGATCCCTTTGTACGAGGTGACATAAACTCTGCGATGCATAAAATAACGTCCCACGATTGCTGCGATATTCCTGCGGGAGTTTTGAACGCGTCTCCCGCAGGAGGGGAGGCCGGCACGCGTTATTGAACGCATTAAGCAGATGTATATGCGTCACTAGTGCCGCATAATGTAATTTGTGGTGCTTTGCTATGCTGCTACGCGGGCGATGCAAGGCATGCTCGATTCATCGTCCTTTCAATAAGCAAATTGCTCGGGAGGCAGAATGTTCTTTGCCGATGGGACTTCGTTCGGTCTCGCATTGACTATCCTTTTACAAACCTTGCCAAGATCGGGAAGCATACAAGCAGAATGGTAGGAACTTGTTCACCGTTTAGATTTGCCGGCAAAGAAAACCGTGGATGAGCTTTCAAAGACTCAGGTTTCAAGGTTCGAATCTATTTTTATATTTTTTATTTTTACCCGACACTAAATAACCATCTGAACCGGGAAATGTAACGACGTTTGAAATATATCTACAAATAATGAGTAAAAGCTAACGTTCTGAGAAACAGCGGAGGCCGGTTCCCTGCATAAGAGTTTTGCCTGTTACCGACCCAACCAAAACCACATGCTCTCCGCTCGTTACGGAAACAGTATAAACAAAACAAATGTGAAAAATAAGAAGAAAAATAAAACCAAAGTAAGCAAAGTAAAGAAGTGAATGCATAAAATAACATGGAGCTCGGTTCTTGAATTTGCAATTTACAAACTGTGAAAACTCTGTATGGAAGTGGGAACATCACGTGGAAACGCGGATTTTCCGATGAGACAAAATGTCCTGTCGAAACTGAATTCTCATTTATTCGACGGTTCAAAATCTTTGGTTCATGGCACGTCACAGAAATCGTTCGTTGCTCGGCGCAACCCATCGACGACGGTGCACCATCGGAGGGCCAACGGAATCCGACCGAACCGGTGATAACCGGAGGCGTTCACCATCACACCGAAGTCGCTTTGAAATACCTTAAATACAGACAGAAATTGCCGTCATTTCGCCAGATCCTGCTGATGTGATAACCACCGCACGACGAGTCTGCCCTCCGGGATTCACTCCCCCGGTACCAAAACAATGCCCGAGTTTGATGGTCCCGAATAACTCCTGGACGGGGATATGTGCTTGATGGCAGAAATTGCTACAGCAGCATGCATGCAAAAACGATCTGGATAATGCGGAGGGACCAGTTTCCTCCGTCCGAAGTTATTCAACGATTGTCAAGGGCTCAAATAAAATTTTTCGATAATTTTCCCAACCCGGGCAATCCGATGCAGGACCAATCATTTTGGCGACACGAAAAGCAAAAGCACATTTACCTGGGCGGCAGGAAAGGCAGCTTCCTCCCCGTCAGTGGCTTGCCGATTGTCTGCAGCGTTTAAGTGTTAAAACACTTCGCTGCGTCCGTTTTTCAAACGGCGTCGTTTTCGGTGCTGTTGTACGTTCATCGGTGGATGAAGGAATTAAAAGTTCGGCAGAACTGCGACTTTTAAGTGACGACCGCGCCGTTTTCCCCTCTGCACTTGGATTTGCATTCGCTTTCGTCAAATTTTCATTAGCGATCGCTTTCAAATCCCATTCCGTACCTGTGCACTTCTCGAATTTTTCATTCGCACGCAAACGAAGCTCCACGCTTAATCCTGCTTGATTAACTTCCTGAAAAAGTGGCGGAGGCGCCCCGCTATTCCGGATAAAAAAGTATTGCATTTTAAAATGCGATTTTGGGAGAGAACCGGATGGGCTTAAAAAAGTCATAAAATCCTGGGCGCCGCGGGTGGTGGGACTTTGGCTGCAACCTGTAATGACGGGGGTGGCCGCGGCCGTCAGCAGCAGCAATCCGCGACCGACCCCCCGAGTGCATTTCTTTTGTCGATGAAGGAACCCTTTGCACTTTTTTGTTTGAAAATTTTTTTTCCCATCCACCGGGAAATTGGCTCCTTAGTTACGTTCCCTTTTTCTCTTTCGCCACCCCGCTGCGATTGGCAGTACCGAATCGGCGACCCTCAACTCTCCATCCGGTTCCGGTACGTTCCCGCGCAATTTCAGCTTCATTTACGTCGATGTGTCGATGTCACAAGCCTCATCGATTCGTTTATGAAACTTTGGACCGTTCAGCGTCGCTTGCCGTCGCAAAGCTTTCAGTTAAATTTGCCTCGGAAACTGCATCGAGGATTGGATCGCCTTTTTGCATTTTTCCCTTTCCTCTTAAGCATCCCCGTTCCGACCATGCTGTCCTCCTCGGGACTTCATTTGTCGGGGGTGGGTGCGTCCGACGGCGGATTCAAAGCGAAAGGCTCACGTTCCGAACGGAAGGTTTGTTCACCGGTTCGGTTACGAAGGAAAAGAAAGATCGGGCCCCGTTCTCCCGGGGTGAAAAACCATGCGGAGCTTTTATGCAGCGTCGACGATCATTACATCCGATTTGCCAAAACACCCGAATCGAAAAGTGTTCTCGAGCAAAAGTTTCGGATCTCCCGCGGGATTTATAGGGAGAAAAAGCAGGGGAATGATGGATAACTCCCTTTATTCCTTGCTTTCCACATGCTTTGGCGAAGACTTTTCACCTCACCAGTCGCATATAAAATACAAGAGTGACTTGCACAACCGTTTCATGCGCCGCCACACGGGGAACGGGAAGGGCTTGGGTGAACCGTTGGCATCCATCAAAATCTCAAAATTGAAATTTCTCCACGGCAGAGAGCCTTCCCCCGGCAGTCGGGGGGAACTTACGGAAATAAAGGAACGTCAATATCCTTTGTTATTATTATGCTTCTTTATTATTGAGGATGGTTTTCTTTATGATGCGACATTTTGTGCGAAAATAAAAAAAAAAAAAAATTTTTTTTTTTTGTCCCATTCATTTTCGTGTATCTTTTTACTTTACGACGTTTTCCACTCAGGGCGCTTTATTTTTAATTTATGAATTTCGTATTTAGCTGAAAATGAAGACCTCCAAAAAACTTACGCCTCATATTTCTTTTTTCTTTTCTTTTTTTTTTTTTTTTTTTAACGTCCCAACCATTAAAGTCCGGGTGCAGCGCGAAGTGAGGCGTCGTCGACAGAGTGGCTTTGCGACTCTGCGGTCTCGCGACACATACGCGGATGATGATAATTCATGATGGCATCGCATAACGAGGACCTCAAACGAGGCAGAGATTTTTCCGTCCTTTCGCATAATTTCAAAATTTTACTCCCGATGAGAGAAACGGGCCGAGGTATGCAATTTTTTGAAATGAAATCCTTGAGCTTAGTGTAATGGCTGTTACGTTCCGCGTGGATTATTATACAATCTTACTTTGGCTGTGGTACTGCGATACGTGAAAAAAAGTAATGGTATTAATTTGAATTTTTTTATTTCATTTTACAGAATATCCTCGATAAATTCAATCCCGGTGCCCGGCAAATGATCAACGCCGGCAAAGCTTACCTGAAAGCTCTACACGGTAAGTTTGGGCTTCTAAGCGAATAAGGAAAAACTTCAATTTGATTTAAAGTAGTGTCGCTCAATCGCAATTTTGGGTTCTAAGCTTTAAAATCAATTTTTTTTTTTCTTTTTTCGGTTTACAAAAACTAATATTTTAAATTAACTATGAATCTGCCAGTTAACTTAATTCTTGCCCTTTCGCACCGAGAAAAAGATTAACTGATGAAAAACAGAGTCGGACCCGGAAAAGCAGATTTGGAATGACGAATTTAGGGAATTCAAATTGGATTAAGCATGATGTACAAGCTGAAAGTCCTTTTAGCGATAGTCAAAAAAAAATTGGGAAAATTTTGTTTCCATAAATAATGATTGAAGATGGTACGTACCAAATTGACGTAAATTATAAAGATTTCCCGTAAAGGAATGAAATGAATTTCTGTTCCAGAACAGGGCTGGAAAACGAAGCGCAATATAAAAGCATCGTTAAGATCAAGAGCAATATATTCCCATTAAATTAAAAAAAAAAAAAAAAAAAAAAAGTAATTTTTCGACTACATTAAGATCTACTGCAGATCTCCATTTTATCTTTATTTACGGTAACGGCGGAGGAAATGTCTGCCAATAAGACACTGATGATACCCATTTTTTGCCGTGGGAAATACGGCAAAACTTTCGAGGAGAAATACATGAAGACCTTGCTTATACTTTACACGAGATCCGCGTTTATTGTAACACCAGACGCTTTATTTTCATTCTAAAATTGAAAAATTCTTCTCCCATCTAAAATATTTCAGTGTAAGCTTGATTGATAATGGATAAGTGACTTATTTTGCAGTAATTTCTAACTTTTAAAAGAAAACCCCTCATCGATTTTGCAGGTTTCTCCCTCGGCCTCAAAATAAATTTCGTCACCACACACACAGACACACACACATATATATATATATGTACGTTTATTTAATGCATGCCAAAAATAGAGCAATATCTAGGAAACAATACGATATAGGGAATGTAAAATCGTTTTTTCATTATAAATTTGACGCAGACAGTGATATAAAAAAAGACGAATGTGAGTAGGCAACCCAAAAAATATATTTGAAAATCAATATTCTCTTTGTATAAAAAACGTACGGAAAATGGAATTCAACGGTGAAATTAGGATTTTTCCGAAAGTTCTAACGAAAATCTATCCGTGATAGTGACTGGAAAAAGTTTTCCAATTCGAAAACTCCTGACAGCTATTTATTTATATATATATATATATATATTTTTTAATCTACTTTAAGACAGATTCCTTATGTTGCTGTGACGGTTCTCCAGAATTTCTGTGCTGCAACAGTGATACGGGTTCGTAAATAGGATTTTCTACTATCGGTGAAACCTTTCCCCAGAGCCTTCGCTTCGGGATCAAGCCGGATAAAGCAATTCCTTTCGGACGTTACCTCCGGCTAAAAATGGATACTTAAAGTCCGAAATCCGGCTATAATTATCCTTTTATTATTCAAATACCCAAAAATCCGGTGAAACAGTTCTTTATTACCTTAACGACTTCGCTTAATTAATCCTGCACGAGAAGTCTTCTCCGTCGTTTTCCCTTCGCGAAAACACGACGATGTTGCTACTTCAGATTACATTCGGGAGAACGGGACGCGATGAATAACTTCTGGATTTGATGTCCGCATTTGTGCTCCGGCAGCCGTAACAATCACAAAATGGTTTACGTGATGTTCGGTTGCAGACCGGTTTTGCAAGTGCTGTCGATCACGGAGGAAATGCAAATAAATAATCCGTTCGCGGGATATTTAATCGGCAATGCTGATTTAGTTTCATTTCTCTCGGGAAATGAAATGATTCGGGCAATCGTACGGCGACACGCAATGAATTTTTTTTTTTTTTTTTTTTTAAAAAGCCGGAAATTCGCTGACGCCGAAAGATGCGTCGCGAGTTTCGACGGTGCGCTGCGGATAAGGAAGTTCCCGCGAGGAGAGGGACTCGCACTGAAACCGCCCCGGCGTCGAATGCGGTCGATCAGCATTCGTTGTCCCAAGTTGAAAACGCTGTCGGACGAGGCGGCCGAGCAAACCTGAGACCGTCCTGCAGCTCCGCCCACGTCGGAAGCATTGCCAGGGAAAGGTCCCGATTCTTCCCGTGGAAAACTGCCAAACAATTGACGGAGCTGAAATAGAAAATATTTCACTGTCCCGGAGAACTGGTAAGAGGCGAAACCCCCCCCGCGAATGGATAAACAAACAAGAAAATAAAGGGAAAAAGGAGAGATTTATGGGGAAATGCCAATGTATCTCCCTTTTTATCTTACTTTATACCATTTTTAAGTCTGAGCAAATGAAATTTCGTCTTGCGAACGTTTTAACATGAGTCCGCGAGGGGCGTGAGGAGCCACCGATGGTCCCTTAACACTCGGGGAGGGTCGTCTGCTGCCACTTTGCTCCGCCATCCAGAGCGGGCACGTTGCCGCGTCGAGAGTCCGAAGAATCTCCCCTTCCGGAAGCGTGACTCTGTTCGTGGCCCCCGTTCGGGGGGAGGAACGAAGTCGAAGGAGAGGAAACGAATCCGGGGAAATTTTCGAAAATTTCATCTCCAGGTTTTTTTCCTCGGAATATTTTCCCGGGGATTTCGCTTCCGCGGGGGCCCTTGCGCACCCCGCGAAGAAAAGTGATTTATGCCGGCGGTTAATTTAATCGGAAAATGCGTTGCCGCTTTTCCGGTGCTGCACTTCGTCGGGAGGTCTTCGGACTCGGTTCCCCCGGATGCATGCCGCGGGGGCACCGGGCGAAAATATCTTCTCGACCTTTTCAAAGGCGTCCTCCTTTTTTTCTCTCTGCCGTGAGCTGAAAGGAAATTCACTTTCCCATTTTCCGCCTTTCCCCTTTCCTTTTTTCCTTTTCGCCGTTTTCGGGCCGGAAATCGCGTTTTTCGCCACGAGACCTCGGTCGATCCGAACGGAGCCAATAAAACCAAACTTTATTTCCGCCGCCGTTGAAGAAAAGGACTGGAAATAAAAATATTTAACTTCGCTCGTGGTCTGACATTTTGTTAAGGTTTTTTTATATCCCTCATTTTAATACGCTGTCGATGAAATATTTAAGGTTTCCTTCTTTCTTACGTGTAAATGTATTCTACATGGTCTTTTATGCGGCGTTAACAGAAGATTTTTGCGTTAATTTTTTTTCCAGCATAACTTTAAAGGAAACGAATCTACTTATGTCACGTCCCTTGTTTTAAGCCAGTGTTTTTTCAGGTGAAAGTTAGTATCCATTGCATTTTATGTCACTTTGCCTGCTGTTGGGCTTAGTCAGTCGTTAAATTATAAAATGATCATTTAAATTTCGCATTGCTACATGATCGCATGAAGAAGCGTTAGGCCACCTCCGACAGACTCTGTTGATGAATGTTCCCGTTGCCCTTTCCGAATGCTCTCGCAGAGAACATTCGGGAGCCGTTCGAGTCTTTTCATCCGTCATTCTTCAGAGGCGGAAATGGCGTTCGCCCAGCGGGAGAATATGGGGGTGGGGGATGGATCCAGATCTCTCTTCCTTCCGGAAGAACCGCTTCGGCAAGACATTTATCAAAAGACTTAATATCGTGCAAATCGATGGGAGAGAAAGAATTGCCGTCGGGGCACGAAAGCTAATCAGATTTCCGGGGCAATTTATAAAAGGAGATACGAAATGATGGCGGGGGCCGGAAAATTTCGAAGGAAAGGTTTTCGGGAAAGCGGAAAGGAAGGAGAGAAATATTTTCCGGCCATGGAAGCCGGGAAACAGGTCCGCTTGGCCCACTTGATTCGCGGAGGGAGAAAAGGCGCCGGGAACGTCTGTTTTGGGGGGGGGCGGGGGGG
>JAOWBB010006438.1:0-26224 GCA_028565995.1 Ricinus marginatus | reverse complement strand
CCCCCCCCCCCCCCCCCCCCCCCCCCCCCCCCCCCCCCCCCCCCCCCCCCCCCCCCCCCCCCCCCCCCCCCCCGCCCAAAGGGCAATTTTTCAGGTATAAATTTCACGCTGAAGTTTTTGCCCTTTCCACGGGGAGCAGGAAGGCTGAAAAGCATGCGAAACCCTTTTTACAACGTTCCCGGGGCTCCTTTGACAAAGCCATCCTTCCATTCGGCAAGTTTGTTCCCTTTTAAAAACCCGGGAACAATCGCTGTTTACTGCAGAAATCACCTTTTAGAAGCATCATCCGCCCCATTTTAATTTCTCCGCCTGGAATGGAAAAGCCTGAAATAGTTTTCACTTTCTACGCTGGAATTACTCGTATTCGCAAACTGAATTTGGAGAAAAAGAGAATAAGACATGGAGAAGACCGAAAATTCGTTTGGAATCCTCAAGAAAATTATTTTATACCATGTTTCCTAATCTGCCTCTCACGGAAAAGATTCCATTATCTCGAACTACCATGTTTGAAAATAATTATGAGACATTAAAGCGTCCCAGCATAAATTGCGCAGAGTAAGTCAAAAATAATAAGCTATTTTACCCTAATGATAAAATTATAATATTGCGAGAGATGACAAACTATATTTTGGCTTAAGCACAAAATTTAATTTCCGATTTTTCTTCTAAGACACATTTTCCAGTGACTGGAGAAAAAATATAATTTTCCAGTTTCATATTCACTGATAGCTTTTATTCCCATTTAACCTGTATAAATCATCACGATTCTTCTGCGCGAAACTATGAAAGGAAAAAATATGTTTCATTCACATATTTTAGTTCAGTTATTTTGGATTTGAAATATATATCATAAAATAATTTCTAAACTCGATGAGCGCTAAATATTAATTCCACAGGCTAAATAAGATTTTGTTACGAGATAAAGAGTTATGAGTAAGTCGTAAAGTTGTCTGATAAAAGAAAAAAAAAAAATCTTTTCCTCTAAACTGCTTTAATGTTATTTCTAAAAATATCAAATCGCGCTTTTTCACGTGTCATTTATATCGTGAAATACATGAACATCACAAAAAAAATATATATATATATATATGTATACATTGCGGTATGAAATTAATATATATATCAATTGCTGGATGTTGTTTCACATGTTAATCACTTCAATTTTTTACGTGAGAGTGACAGGAGGAAAAATCATGAGGTGAACTCTGCAGCAAAAGCTGAATCTTTTTTGCCGCCTCTGATGCCTTCGCAAATGGCAAGCCTTCGCTTTCCATTTCGTTTGAGAACGTTGATGCCACGCGACGCCTTCCCGGTGATTTTCGGCCGTTTCTCAGCAATTTTCGCGCCCCCACTTTGGGCTTCCTCCAATGCTTCTTTCGGCACTGCATCCCGGCCGTCATTAGCAAGAAGGTCCGGTTTGTTGAAGCTTGGAAAAAAAAAATAAATAAATAAATAAATAAAAATCGGATTACGCGACAAGTAAACAAGAATAACGCGGAAAGAAAAACGTCAAGAAGAATGCGCCGCGGCGAAAAGGGTAAAGCAGGGAGGGCAATAGGGTGGAAGATGTAAGCGATATGTCTTTTGACGGAATATCATTAATACTCTTATTCACCATGGCAATAGTCGCCCAGTCACCTTTCAATTCCAGTTGGAAAATTTAATGGAAGAAAAAGTAAAAATCATTGCTAATGGTTTTTTTTTTTTTTCTTTCCGACCCACCCCGTTTTGGGATAAGAATGAAAAAGGTTTTTGCTGAAATCTTTCTCCTTTTCTGACTCATAGAGCAAATCTGCTTCAATTCCATTAAGTCTGCAAACTCCTAAAGAAGTAATTAAGCGAGATTATTTCTATCTGATGTTAAGAATTCGTGGATTAACAGCTGTAATGGTTTCTTTATCGTTCTGCAGCGAAGCCCCTCTAAGGCTAAGATCGAGCCTTTTTACGGGGATCCTATGGCAACTATGCATGGCAAATTAAATGTTACATTTTCAATAAGGTTACCGTCTCGCACGAGGTTGTTAACGGGTAATTGCCCACCGTGGTTTTGGAAGTACTTAGCGCATGGAAAAGGAGCATCCTAATTTACCGGGATGTGCATCGACAGGGCGATTTCCCAGCCGGGCAAAAAAAAAAAGTGCGAGGAACGGAAATTCCGACTGGACAGGAAAAGGATGAGCGTGACAACCGGAAACAATCCCGGATTGTGAATTTTAAGGATAGCGGAAAAGGTTTGTGCCCTGCTTCGCTTCTTGATTGCAGCAGTATTTTGTCTGTCTGTTGGGGGAAACCTTAAAACAGCCGTCACTATAAATCAATTTATATAACTACACATCCACGACATTTTCAATTTAAAATATCCATTAAATGACGATGATGATGATAATAACAAATGTTTAAATTTCTTTTGTAAACTTGTAATTCGATAAACTTCTCCGGAAAATTTTGCCTGAAAGCTTCATAAATTTAAAAGCGACATTTTTTACGATTGGAAATGATATAAATTAATTACAATTATATTTTTATGTTAATAACAAGGAACAATCGCATTAATTCATTTTTGCGTAGCGATAAATGTTATATTTGCTAATTTTAAATTGAACTTTCAGCAGTTTTCCTAAAACCTGACTCCTGTAATGAGTTTAAATGATTTCTTAATTATTCACGTCACACATTTAACTGATATTCATCCGATGAGTAGACGTTCGTAAGTAATTACACGTCACACGGAGATTTGTATAAGTAAATTTAGATTTATTCCTTACTGAAGTCCTCATGTAAATGTTTCCCATTTATCATTTGCGGCGCAATAATTTTTGGAAGTTCTAGCTTGTGTCGTTCGTTTTATGAATGTGTACAGAATTCACCGGGAAAACTAAGCTAGCCCACCTTACAACTTTTTGAAGTTGTAAGAATAAGCTCCTGTTTAACAAAAAAAGCGGAATCCCCCGTATTTAAGATCCATTGTTCCTTATCATATGAGGCGTTAATGATTTTCGCAATTTGCAAAACCTCAGCTTATTTAATGACCGGATTGTTATCCGATAAAGATAAGTTGAAATCCCTGGACGAAAAGCTTCTTCCAGAGTAACCCTCGCAAATGCTTTTTATATTTTTTTACGTTACACAAAACGAAAAGAGGTCTTTTTAGGTTTTTCAGAACGTTGAAAAAAAAAAAAAAGATTCTTTTTCAGCATATATTTTGACAATTCTTTACTCGTATCAAACTGCCTGGCTGACTATTGTGTTCGTCCGTCTCAAATTTCGATTTTTAACAAAGACAAAGAACAAAGAATCTCGGTCGAACTGCAATTACCAAAGTAACGACTCGGTTATATACTGGAAAAAGTTATTTTTCAGATATGATGTGCAGCAAGAAATATCAGATATTTTTAAAAAGTGTCAGATTTCCATTGGCTGTTGACTTTGCATAAAATTTTTTTATCATATTATTTTTTTTTTATATAATAAACTTATTTATTCAAATTAGTTTTAGAATTTTTTTTTTTTTTTATTACTTGAATTAAATTACTTGCACCATTTTCCTAACAATATCTGGGTCTAACATTTTTTTTTTTGCTGAAACCATTACAAAAATCGCAAGACTAAGTGGACTTTTCAGGGTTAAATTACGGGTTGCTGCTTATGAAAAGCTTCTTTAATTATAAAGCTATAAAGCGGCATAAAGAGAATTTTTATGGGAGCGAATGAAGAAAGCAATTATGTACAAGCAAGTTCCTCAGCATTTGAAATTTTCGAGGAGCGTAATCCCATTTTTTGAATTCACTTCTTCCGGCCAAACAATTCATCAAATTGAATATTCGCCTGACCATAGCAAATATCTTGCCTTTCGGAAGGTTTGAAGAAAAATGTTTTTCCTTGGGGTTCTTCATTAATCATGTTACATGAAACCCGCCCACTGTTGGGCTCTCCTCTTCGTGAAAAATTATGACTAATATTCCTTTTCTTATTTTTGAGTACACAGCAATTCAATCCACGATAGCGAAATGAAAGGAGTTTGAAATGCAAATGAACGTGCAAAATATTTCATGACTTTTATATATAAAATGTTTGAATATAGTATATTCGGTTGTTTGAAGGCGGATGGCACGCCTATTGAAATGTCCGTTTCTAGAAAATTCATCATTAACAAGACAACAGAATGATATACAACTGCATGTTAAATGTATTCGCAAGCATTTAATACAAGCCAAGTTTTAACGCGATGTACGTTCGACAATAACAACTGGTTAACAAGAATCAAGAATAAGAGTTTTGGAAAAAAATTTAATTATGATAATTTTTAATAGAACAGAAATGGTAATAAATAATAAGTAACGATAAAAGTAATAATAATAATAGTAATAATAAAAAGAAGCTTAATATCAACATTAATCTCGTTCGAGAATATAAAAGTTGAAAGTTTTATTTAAATTCGCTTAAATAATCGGCGGAAAACTCAAGTACAAGTTAACGTTTTAAAGTTTGATAAAGTCAAACAGGAAAAAAAAAAAAAAAGAAGAAGAAGAAGAAGAAGAAAAGGAAAACTGCCTAAAGGAAAATTTTAGAGAAGTTTACTTAACCTAATAACAAAATTGAGAAACCTAAAGTTGGATACATGTAGAAACTGTTAATGAGAAAACTCGTTAGGATTCCAGATTTAGCTCATAACATATCGGATATGGAAAACAGGACTGTTACTCAAACCTCAGGATTGAGGTATCGGAAACAGGGTCTGAGACACACTATCTTGTATCCCACAAAAGTCCACACGGATAATCCAGTGAACTCTGGGCAATATTGCCTACCTTAACAATCGAAGACCTTATTTAATTGAAAAATTTCTCATTCCAAGGGAATGCTTCGACTATTAAACCTGTTTACGGAACAACAAAACCATGGTTTATCAATAATAAACCAAACGCAAAACAAAATTTCAAATTTTTTTTTTTTTTCCATTTTCATAAGCAATGGAGAATCATTCCGCACGATGCCAGAGAAATTTAAAAGTTAGAGTAACTTGGCATTAAAAGCTGTTTATGGTGCATCAGAAATTTCGTTTTATAAGATTTACCAGTGAAGTTCATTAACAAAGCACCCATTCGGGGCCGAAATTTAACATGTCGAATTAGTTTCACTTGTGCTGGTGAAAATGTAATTCAAAGCTTCGCAGCCAGTGACAGTAAAACGAAAGCAAGGTAAGGAAAAGATTTATCGCATGTTAGTAAACCATTAAAAAGATATATTACGCAGTAAATAAAGAGAAGGTTTGGAATGATTTGAAAGCCGTGTAAAGCATAAAAAAGGGAAAACCAACTCGGTTTCTGCCGGTACTCAAAGCTTTTCTGAAAGCCCGTAGATGCAGGAGCGGGTAATTCTGTGGCCGTTATGAGCCGCGGCCGCTTGAAAAGCCGTGTACGGGGTAAAATCGAAAATTGCACACATTTTTGATTTTGGACACGATCAATTCACGTCCCACCATCTCCCTCTGAGCAATATTAGCAGCGAATTATATCCACTAAAAATATTTGGTTACACCGCCGAACTGCAGGAAATTTGAAAAATAACTCCTTGGTGGTTAAGGCATCGAAAATAACAGGGAAATGTAGTCCACGATAATCATAACAAGAAAAAAAAAAATTCATAAATCCATTTATTGCCTCGAGAATATTAAAGATGGATCGAGTAATAACTTCAAATTTGAGATTAGAGATCATTTGGTCAATCTTTAAATCACTTTCAGTATAAAAAGTTATGGAAAAACTCGTAAAAAGATCTAAAAATGGAATATGGATTGGAATGACTTTCGATGTATCAGGAAAGATTTTATATTGGGGTTAAGATCGATAACCTTTCACGGAATGAGGCGAATGAAAAGTTTGGAAAGGGACAATGAAAATTATTATAATGTTTAGTGTCAACAAAGACGTCATTAAACGGTATCATTGGTCAAAAAACAACAGTTTCTTTTTATGCTTTCAAAGATGGGTTAAATACTTAAATGCGAAAATTCTAATTTTTTTCCGAAAACAGTGAAAATTATTTTCTTTGAACACTTAACCGGTTTCGAAAATACATCGAACATCATACAAATCATGTGAAAATATTCAAGCTGCTTTCAAGATTTTTACATCTTTATTACGTCCTTACTCCGTTAAGGTGCTATTTACGCGCACGAACACCTCTGCAAAACGTAAATGTAAATATGTATATATATATATATAATCGATGACTTCAAACGAAGAAAAACAGCAATTCGAATCTTGCAGTAAGGGAAGCAAAAATGCATTTTTTTAAAATTTTTATGAAATAAAAAAAAAAAAAAAAAGAGAGGAACACTTGCACTGCGCAATGGAGAACTTCGCGCAAACACCGACGTTTTGTCAATAATCAGAAAGAAAAAAGAAAAAAAAAATGTTTGACAACGAAGCAAATGTATAAATATTCATGAACTCTGGAGAATAAAAAATATGAATCATTCATAAAATGCAAAAGGGAAAAAATATAAAGGGAAAAAATGAAGAAGCCATCCAGGAAAAACTCTTGGAGGAGCATCTCATCTTCGGCTATGTAACATATTTAAAAGCTTCCTTTAAATGCGTGCAAATTGATTTAATAACAGGCAAAGCCGATATTGCGAACGGGTTTCAAAAATTAATACGGCAAGATTAGACGTTTAGACGAGGGCGGATCAGGGGTTGGAAACGTAAAAAAAAAAAAAAAAAAAAAAAAAAAAATGCGTACCTGACGCGCATTCAATTTGGGGACACGAATTTTTACACAAGAAAACCTGCGGCGTAAAATTTCAGCGTGACCCGAAATACCGCGGACGTCATCGCAGTAAATTTTTACACAAGGAATGCCTTCGGCCGAACGGAACAAAATTCCAGGGGGATGCCGGACAGGTAGATGCAGGTAGGGCGGTTAAGCGGCTCGGGCCGAAAGTGGGAAATTCAATTTTCATTGGGGGGGGCGGAATTTTTTTTTTTTTACCCTTTTCCGAAATTTTATGAAATTCCCCCCCCCCCCCAAAAAAAAGGGCCGAAAACGGGAAATTTGGCATTTCAAATAAGCCGCCGGGCGAAATTTTCAGAAGTACGAAATATTTCAAACAAATTTTTTGAATTCCTTCGCAAATTTTGCTGCGGCTCACGACAAACGTCGCTCCGGCTTACCTTTCCGCTTTTTCGGACAAAAGCATTTTCGGGATTCTTTTCAATGGCAAAATGCTTGACCCGACCTCAGGCCCCCCGATCCTTCCGTTATTTATGTCCGCGGAAATATTCGAAAAAGCTGTTAAACATGTTCGGGACCCCGCCAATTCTCCCCGTTAATTCCGCGGGTCGAGCCTGTGCTGCGGTTCCCAGGGCAAGGGCTTCCTCTGCCGCTCCTCAAAGGCATCGGAATATGAATATTAAAATGGGAAAAGAGCGGGAAAAAAAAAAAAAAAAACAAGTCTTTCGTGGTGATCCGGGAATTTCCTTTTTTTTTTTTCCGATATCGTTAATTTTGCTGCCGATGGGAATTAAATTTCTGCTGTGCATCACGCAAATTCTTCATTACATAAAAGCATGTCGCCCACTTGAAAGATGAAATTTATTATTTATTTATTTATTTTAGCCCCGTGCCTCTGTTTACCCGCCCTGCGAGGCTGACACATCCGATTCGCTACCTGCACATGAGCAACCCACCGAATTTTATGCAGGAAGGGGCGCGTTCTCAAAGCGAAATTTTTAACATTTTGCGCCGGTTCATCCTTCGCACTTCGAATCTTCCCGCGCTACCCCGGGGAATCCCGTCTAATTGCTTAAATTTGCCGCCGAAAACGGATTTTCGAAAGATTTGCTTCTCTCAGCAAATGCGGTACCTTATTTAGGATCGCTTAATCTGGCCCATTTCAAATATTTAAGATTCATTTCGTTGGATTTCGCTGCGTTTTCTCCGGACGGCATGAAATTTTAACGTAATGGTGAATCGAAACATCAGTTTCGCCTACCAGGAGGCAGGTTGAGCATTCGATTCCCGCATAAAGTTTAAGGGACCGAAAGTTTTGCCACCCGCCCGTTTTTGATATTTGCTACCAAGGTGGAAAAATGCATTTCGAACCGGGATTTCCAAATGAGCAGCGTTCGTGTGGGAAATTTTTTTCTGTTCTCCAATTTTTTTTTCTTTACTTGAATCGCGTCAGAAAAGTTAAGATTGAATTAGTTTCTGCGTTACCGGTTGCTTCGGTGAGACGGAGTCACCCCTCGGTCCTCGACTAAGATTTAAGATGGAAAGAACTGGAAATCGGAAAGGTTTCCCTTTCCAGCCCCCGCTGGAAACGTTTCGGATAAACAAAGACGTTGTAAATCTTGTCAGTCAAAGCAGAATAAATTACAATCGGGCCGCAGCCTGACGGGAGAAGACGGTTTTGATTCCTGCTACCCCTCACTTTTCCCTGTTAATAATTAAAATATCATCCCTATTCCAGATGGATCCCGTGGATTTTTCTCACCTACCACCGCCGTACGGCGAACCGAGCCCGAAGCTTTGTAAAAAGCTCCGAAGGGTTGTACAAATTACCGCAGCGTGCCGCCGCGCGAATCCTGCTGTGGCGCTGTCGTCCTCTGCCGTTTCTTGCAGCCGCAGCTTAAAGCTTCGTTCGGACAATTCGACGGCGGAATTTTATTTTCGATTGATGCACATAATTTATGAAAAGCAGAAGGCAGGGATGGCGCGCCAAATCCTCCCTTTCAACCGGGACCCCTTTTTACAACCCTTAGATGCTTGCTTTACTTATTCATTAATTAGGATGCGGGTGGGGCCTTTCATTTTGCCCTCTGCTTCATGGATGGGTGGAACACATTGTGCACAAACAAAAGTGAAAAGAAATTTGTATGTGGGTGCCAGATATGAGCGTGTGGCGTGTATGCTGAGAATGAAAAAGACTGGAAAATAAATGACTAGGTTGGATTCGAATCTTTGTGTTGTGGAGTTTTGATGAGTCCGCCACGAACCTTTTCAAGATAAAGGATTTTTCGGTACTGCTGTAGGTTACTAAACTAATTTTTGATCCACAATTTTACCGATTTCGTCTTTAGAACCGCAACGTTACTTTTAAGATTGCCATCGGACCAACTTACTTTTCAAATCGATTGTCTGCTGACATTTCGCATCGTTCTCGGTCGCTTATCACATAGATTTTATTATTTTTTTTTTTTGTTTAATGTACGACGTTGATGTTAGATGAAGATTGTTCGAGCCCCGTTTAAAGATTCTACGGCAGGGAAGCAACGGGAAGGGATGAAAGTCAAGAAATGGAAATTTAATCAGATCCGCGATATTGGAAAAGCGAGCATGAACTGTGCCATTGTCCCGTCCGATTTCGTACATTATTTTTAACATTGCATTATATAATCACAATTCCTCAAAGACGTCTACGTAAACCTCGGAAAAGCAAAATGGGAAAAAACCGGGAGAATAAATACATCGGGATTGGGGAAAAGTTGGAAAATAATCCTGAAGAGAATGCGGAATAAATTCAAAAAGATAAATGCGAATATGAATAAGTTGTGAGCCGGTATGGAAGAAGTTGCTTCGCTCGCTCAAGCCCACTTTTTACGAAGAAACCCTTAAAAAGGGCTTAACGGATCAACTATTCACTTTTTATTAGCCCAAGTAAAGTGTACTGGATCTCGGCTGTTTGATTAATACAACACTGGACGAGAATGCCAGGGCCGGACTGCTGAACGTCACAGTGCTTTTCCGCAGTCGAGGCATGAATTCCGCCCTCGGGTCTGTCCGATTTCATCTATCCGGACGTCTGACTCCCTTAAAAATTGTGAACGACAACGTGCGACGCAACAAAATCGACACGAACTTCATCTGAATATTTTCGGCAGCGATTTGCCCGCGGGATCCACGTGGAAGCAGACGCTGTTTGCTCCAGAAATCGTTCAGCTCCGCACTCGGAGCGGGTTCGGCGCTTGCTCTCAGGGAAACTGAAAACGAAGACAAAGTGCGTAAGATGCACTTGAAATGCGGAAAAGTGTCGACACTTGCTTCGGAGCGGGGAACGATCTAACCTAACCTAATCCCTAAGCAGCGAATTAATCTCGGGGCTCAAGATGCAGATCGCTGAAGCATTTTTGACCGTTCTTGGGTTTTTGCTCCGCGGCGTACCAGCGCCGAGCTCCCGCAGCAATAAAATGAAATTTTACCTTTTTTTTTTTTTTTTTTTTTTTTAATTTTACTTAACATCGTTTTGTTCGTCAGCACTGGCTGGATACGATCGCGAAACGCTGAAAAGGCCGCCCCGCGCTAAGGATTCATTTGCTGGGATTCATCGCCGTTCTGCTCGTCCCCAAAATAATCCCCATATTCTCAAAATACCAGCGTCAATGATCAATCAGAAACGATGTACGTAAATGCGGATTAAAAAAAGGGAAAGCTTTTTGAATCAGGCAGATGAAATGCTTCAAAATACGAATATTAACATTAAAAATAATCTTTCAATGAAGTCTGTTCAATGAAACTGCTCATTAGATGAACAGTTTGCAGGGATGAGAATCGGAAATATTTAACTGCTAATGCTTCCATTTCCGATAAAAGATTATGCACGTATTTTAGATTCGCAAAAGCTGATACTTTTTTTCTCTCTTTTTTTTTTTTTTTTCGTAGGTACAAATTTAGGAATTAAAAATTTTCGGCTATTTCACATTTTCGATGTTTATCTAAATAAATCAAAGGATTCGTTTTGCAAAGCTCATCACGTAATACGGCGATTACCGCGATTTACAAATTTAATGCAACAATTTTACCTAACATCTATTCCTATTTGATTTGATGTAATTTACATTGATTGCTTAAAAAGGAATCCGATGAGTAGTAGATAGCCGAGTCAAAAGGGAATTGATGATTTCCAACCACATCGAAACTGCTTCAAGTTTTATTGTTAAAAACGTAAACATCGCAATAGAATGATTGCGGTTATTATTGAGCAGTCTTCATTGTTAAGCAAATGGGGAAAAAAAAAAAAAAAAAACAAAACCGAAGAAAGCCCTAACAAAATAAGCTTTATAACAAAAACATTAATAAAAGAACTTATTAATAAAGACGTCTCAGCTTTGGCAAAGATTATTAAGAAAACTGCAAAATTGTGCGATTTTTACATTCTCCGTACATAAATAAAATGTTAGCGTTCATATGGATACCGCTTTTTTTTTTTTTTTTTTGCTGGGATAGATAATAAAGACTTAGTTTTTATATATGTATATTGTTAAATGAGCCTCAGAAATGTATAATGAAAGTTTAGATGAAAATTTCGAACCATAAGAAAATTTTAAGTAATTAAAATTTTCATATATTTTTTAATATAAAATATAGCATCAAGGGGTTGGGAGGGGTCATCAAGAAGCAGGGGTTGCCAAAACAGTTTCAAAGCCTCTTATTAAAAGCAGCATTTTGACCGATTCACGACAAGTGTGGATACATTTGAATGTTTCAGTTTTTTTTTTCCTAAAAATTAATTGTAAGGAAAATTATCGTTTTCACCGACACAATTTGCTTTTCTTTCGCCGGAGTTAAGGAAAAAAAAAAAAAAAAAAGGGGGGGGGCCTGGAAAATTTTGATTTCCCACCTGAAACGAGGAATTTTCCGGTAAAATAAATCTCGTCTGGAACATATTGTAAAGTGCCGATTTGTTTTTGTTCAAAACGAGCGCGATGCATCAAACAGTGTACGCCGTAGCATCGCTGCTGGCTGAAACAGAAGATGGCCCCTTGAAATATTTACGCACTGTCCCTTTTTTTTTTGTAACCACTTCTGTCGCTCCCACGTTACATTCATACATAAGTTTTTCTTTTGTGTATAATCATAAATGACAAAACATTACATACAATCCGTGCGTTTATCTTGCAGCGTCAGAGGATTAGTTAAAAACAGTTTCGTACATTGCATTGCGAATCCAATGTGACGATTATTTACGATCGAAAATATTTCCGCAGCCGGGATATATATTTTCATTGAATTCGTTCTTATGATTTACAATCCGAGTGTTTTGCACGGGAGAATTTTTACATTCGCGACATATGCTTTAAGTCGAACTTCGGAGCGTTTTAATTCGCAACACGGACCGATATATATATATATCCGTTCGACATGAATATAATTCGACAGCAAATATTTCCTAACACCTCGTCCTATAAACTTTGGTAAAGTACCCGAATTTTATTCGCGTCAGACCATCGTCGGCAGCTCACAAATGTATTTCCGTCTTCGGATCTCCTTTCGCGTCAACATATATATTACAAACCGTTCATTAAGTTAAATCATGTTCCTCTTTCTCTTACCCCATTGAAACTGCTTCATTTTCGCCCTTACGGAATCACCAAAATACCCATTTAGTACTTTGATGTTTGACTTAATGAGCTGAAGAGGGACTCGAGATGTTTCAAAGAGTCCTTCCATTTTCCTTCTTGTGCTTCCCCTTTGAAAAACGGACTTTAAGCTGTTTAAAGCATCTCGTCTTCCCATGTTCTCGGCTTGCTTACCCTTTTTTCATTATTGTCAAACTTGTTTCGCAGGATAATTTACCCCATCAAACAATTCATTGACATAATTAATTAAAGGAATTTGATACCTGCTCAGGTTAATAACAACGTGAAATGTCTTTCGGAGTCAGAAAATTTCTTTTTTCGACATGAGGCCCAAGAATTTTATGCGGAGACTTCAAATTTTCATACTTTGCGGTATTTTTAAGGCGGCTATTTCCGTCCAACGAAAGCTTTTTTTATTGTCATTATTATTATTATTATTTTTTTTTCTGCTTTTCCCGATTGAAACGCGCATTCCGCAGGAAGAAGAAGAAGATCGAAAGACGTGCATCCTAATATGCACGCGTAAAACCGTACATTGAGTGAGAATTATTTATTTATTTATTTTTTTCAAAAGCTGCTAAACCGCGCTCTGCTCACCATCGCTCGAGCACTGTCGCCTGAACCTAAATTTTTTTAACCTGCGCGAAAATTGTCAAGTAAAAACGCTTTCTTTGGATGGGACAAGACAGAAATTTTCTCTCTGTTGTGACATTTCATTTCTCAAATAACTGTGGGGGGTTTTCTCCTTGAGGACACATGCAAATTTTCGGCGAAAGGATTTTTTTTTCCATTAAAAATATTAATGCGACGAAAGTAGCTTTTGCGTCGGTCGGAATTGAAAAAATGCAGCAGACGGTGCACACACCCATTCCCACTGGGATTAATATAGTAAAAGACATGGAAGGACAATTATTTAATTTCCCTCTCGACATGTCCATTAAATGGCAGAGGCTCGCTTTTTTTCTTTTACTAATACAATTTTATAAAAATGCATAGCGATTGAGGGTTTTTCACGGGGCGGTTTTCTTCGTAAAAATCAATTTTTGTATTTTTGTAATCCAGTGGTTTTTTTCGTTACGACGGAGAAGATGTCCTTTGGCAATATTTCGATCGCATGCATTTGACTGTCTTTCTCTTATATTAAAGGAACCACAACGATCTAACATATCTGTCTTTAAGGGATTCCATTTGCGATTTTTTTTTTTTTTTTTTTGCCACCACTTGCTATCCCTTGCAGCATACTTCAACTCTCGCGGGGTGTTTTCCAGCATGCGAATTTTCGCAGTTATTTTAAATGCTTCCCATGAAAGTGAGGCAGCTTACACCTCCGGCGGAAATCGCTCGTTCTGCGCCTTCGTCTTTTCGCTTAAAAATCAAAGTGCATTTGTTCTTCGGAGCAATAATAAAAAAAAAAAAAAAAATTTCACGAGATTGATTTCCTCCAGCACTTAACTAGAAGCTTCTAGAAATTGACCTCCCGGAAAATCAGACACGTCTCTAACTTGTCAAATAAGATTTCCAGGCACGTTCCACATCCGCGCACTTCCATTTCCCCCGATACACATAATTTCCAAGCTTCTCCCTTCACCGGTCCATCCTGGTCGAAGGTTTCCGCTCTCGGATGAAATCACTATCACGTCGAAAATTGAATAACACCTAAATCCAAGACCGACGCGAAAATTCGAATTGCTGCTGTTGGAAATAATTAATTGGTATAATAAAGGGTCGTGTGACGAAGGTAAACCAGGGAAAATGGGCTGATTGCTTTAATCCATTAATTGTTACGTCGTTATCATATAATGAAAATCAGCCGATGGCAAGGAAATAATTTTTCTGATATTTCACTCTCGCAATTTCTACTCCTTCAATTTGTACAATTTGCTTCACGCATTTAGCAAGCGCGGCGTGTCCTTTGTCTGAAGCAAATAGCAAGGAAACTGGTATGGATTTAATTTTGTATCACATGGCTTTGTTACAACAGCAAAACATTTTTCTCAATGTTTTCGTCATTTTTTTTTCTTTTTTTCAGATGTATATTTATATCATTTTTCCGAATGATTACTTCAGCATATTCACACCGGGTCCCTTTTAAACTCGGGAATTTCCACTGGAAAAACTTTCCCTCAGGTTGAACGCTCATTCATCATTTTTGTCAGCAGTCACGCTAACTTCCATTATTTAAAATGTTAAAAATCGAGTCTTTTATTTTAATCTATATTAAAACGTTTTCACTGTTTTAGATAAAAATAATTTATATTATTTAATTGTTTTATGATTTCACTTCACGCGGAGAAAAATGAAGAAATCGTTCATGGATTGTAATTCGGTTGAGATTTTGCTGAAGGGAGGAAGAATTATTACACTCAGATGAATGTACGGAACCGAAAACCGCAAAAATGTACATTTGAAAGGAAGGCAAGAAACGGGAGAAAAATTTGAATATTTTTCTTTATTTTTTTTTTTTTTTTTATGACAAGCTATTTTACAAATTAGAAAGACCCGTAACATTTATATGCGATATATCACCGCTATATTACAATATGTTCAAAATCCAGGAGCATTGATGATGAAATTTCAACTTCCAGATCTAACAATTCAACGCATGAAGCTTATAATGTGAAAAGTGAAAACGACACGAATTTCAGCGATATTTTCCCCGTTCTAATTAATATATATATATTTTTTTTTTCATATTGCGGTAAAATAAGTTTGATTTCGATTGGAAAACATTTTTCGTTTAATTGCTGAAAAAGTACAATTGAAATGGAATCGGAGACATAATGCGGCAAACATTCTGTACTTTGCACTTTCAACTGCATTTTCAATGCGATTTGTCTGCTCCCGTGCATTATCACCTTTCAATTTATCGCTTTGGATTGACAGTCGCAGCACATTTGTGTGAATGCGTTACAAGCACTGTAGCATTTACGATGCAATAAAAATTACGAATGTGATTCATGTTACGGAATGAAGAGTGTAAAAAGAATGTTGTTACGGATTCGGTTGGGGAAAATGCGAAACAGGTATCAAACAGAAAAATGAAAAAAAAAAAAATGGAAATGCAAAAAAGCAGCTTTGAATAATAAATAATTTTCAGCTCATCGTGGCGCGGATGTTCCTTGTATATTATTGATTTCGACGTTCGCCGTAATAATGTACGTGGCCTGGAAATTTATTCTAATAAAATAGGGATTTCCCTGAATAATATTTTTGCTCCTCGGGGTAACAGCGTCAAATGTACACATTTCGAGACCTGATAAAAGGATATTAAATAAAATTAATGAAACATAGCCGATTTTCGACATTTATACGCTGCGGAAACATCGGAAATGAAAAGAGAACCGGGCATTCCGGGATATGATCCAAAGAATATTTTCGTATTTCGATCGTCCCGACTTAAAAAAGGGATGTGGCCATTATTTCTCTTGTCATGTGTAATGATAATATCATTATCATTGCACATAATAAATCCCTTATTTCGTTTTCACGTATTGCGGGTTATTTATTTCCAAACAGCCCGACGGTGTACCGGCGAACGCAGAAAAAATTAAATAATTCATCATCGAGCCCTCTGCCGGGTCCGGGGATACGCGACACAAAAAGGAATTTCATCGCCCAAAGTATTTTAGTAAGAATTTTTGAGGTTAACGCGTTTGAATGGTGTCGAGGCATGGCAAAAGCACGCCGAAATATTCCGTTCGCCGAACGCTTTCAGTTCTTCACAGGAACGACATAAATTATGAAAATTCAGTTCGCGGGAAAAATTTTAAGCTCAAACCGAATCAAAAAACGATGTGCGGAAAGTACTTAGCACGGGTAGCCAGGTTCTAACCGTAAAAGCGCAGGATTACGGAGTTGGCCCGAAATTATAAAAAGCAATTTATCCGAGCAAATTTAAAGTAAATAAAAATCCTCGCGTAAAATATTGCGGAAAATAACATTTTAAATCGTGGGGCACGTTGATGATTCTGGCTGCGATAATTCAGGTACGAAAGGGATTTTTGACTAAATTTAAAAGTATCGGACATGAAAATGCCGAAGGGTGTTTCCGCACCCAGTGTCGAATATTCTTAACTTTTAAGAAAAAAAAAAAAAAAAAGTACCTGCGATCTATCATGCAAAGTTTTATTCAATGTATGCCAACATTCTCCCCCGGCTTCATCGCAAATGGATTTTGTTACATGAGAAATTAATAAAATTACAGTCTAGCGAGACTCTCACGTTACTTTACTGAAGCCCTGAATTTTTTTTTTTTTCTTTTTTCATTTGAAAATAGGAAAAACCCGTCAATTTAGCGAATTCCTTAAGCAAAGCTCACTTCGGCCAGTCGCATTTGCTGAAGAATCAAGAATATTGGGATCTCTTAAAACGCGAAATGTGAGCAGCCATGCATTTGGGAGTATTAAAAGCTAACTAATTAATTTATTCGATACTGCCACTTCTCGTTTGAATAAGTTAATTGAAAGCCGAAAAGAAACCGTTTCAGTGGCATCAGACACGGTTTTCCCGGCATTGCCGGTTTTAAGATGCCGCAGATCGAAAGAATCCCGATGCGGTGCCCGTCACTCAGATCGAAAATACTTTTCCCTTCCACTTTTTACGATCCTGCCATCAGGGAAAGAGATCGGAGCCTCCTCGAACGTTGCCCTGCCTTCGTAAAATTTGAAATGCCAGCGCCTAATGGAAAACTGAAAGTTGCTGCCAGGAGAGTGAACATGCCAGGACACAATAAATAAAAGGCATGGTCACTTTTTAACCTCGATTATGTATGTACATAATCCATTAACTTTATATGCAAATTGTCTCGAAAGTAAGGACTAAGCGGAACTTATGTTATTTTATTTATTTTTAATTAGCTTTATCATCTCAAGAGAGAGAGAAAAATATTAAAAAAAAATATAAAAAAAAAAAAAAAAATGGTCGTTCATCTTCGGTTATCTCTTTTAATCCTTCCGAATTCAGGTTGGGCCGTTTTGTAATTCCGCAGGAGAAAAAGGTTTCTCCTTTGCATTTATGGTCACTACAAGAAAAAAAAAAAAAAAATCCTAAATGGGTTACCTGCGGGCATTTCAGCAATCTCGCTCAGCAAATTATTAATTTTTTTTTGAGAACGTCAAACCCCAGGTAGAGTGGCCGAAAAATTCGTTACATGTGTAATTAATTGTAAAAGACGAACGATTCAGTTTTCAAAAAAGAACTTTTCATCATCCATCCAAAGCAGAAGTAAAGAGTGAGCTCAATCTTTATGTTAGGCCACCCCCGAAAGGCAATGCCTTACCGAGGGAATCTAAAGGATTCTTGTGATTCGAATGTGATAAGTTATTATGAAGATGAGCATCTGGAACAAAATGGAAAATCTTATTGTGAATTCATTTTATTAGGACGCCAACCAAGTTCCAGTCCATTAGCAACCACGTCTCCGGAGAATTTTATTTAACAGGTCACAATTAGTCCTCTTACCTTATTTTCCATCAATTCTGTCTCGCTTAATTCCTTAATTATTCATTGCCTGTACCTCATAATAGTGGAACGACGGTGGCAAAAGAACAAAGCACGATCTCATACTTATTTGGTGCAAAATTTTAACAAAAAAACTCGTGTCCCTCCAATTATGTTATCAACGTAACAGTATATTTTGATTGCCGTATAACAAATAAATATTATTTTTTAAATCACTTTTGATCTTTCAATTTTTGCCATGTTTAAAAAACTAATGTTATAAAATTTTACATCACTTTTTAAATAATGTATTCAATTCTGAGAAGACGTCTGGAATTAAGCTAAATCGAGATCTGACATTTTATATATATATATATGTAATGTATGCAATAAACTGAATGTTTAAAAAAGAAGCTATTTAAAAAGCGAAGAAGATAACATATTTTTGACTTTGCTCTTTTGAGCATAAATTTTGCAATAAATTGCGTTTTATAAGGGCTTCTTCCTTTAATAACACTTACGTAACTGATAATAAATAACCTATAAATCAATATATGTTTCTAATAATTTCATGAATCATTAATATTATGATAGTAAGCTTTTTAAAATATAACAGATCCAAAGTGAAAAATTTTATTTAGTGATTTATCATTCGTTATAATTTTCATATAGCCAGCGTGCTAGATTACATTCTTAAAATAAAAAAACTATGCAGATTTAATATATTTTTCAAATTTAATCCCGGGTAAACTTACCTAAACTGAATAAAGCACTTTGGCATTCCCTACATTTTACATTTAACATGTGCGTTTAATCCTGAATGTAAAAATATAATTTGGGAATTCAAAAATTATTTTGTTTTTTTGTTGCGAGGCACATTATCCGCATAAATTCAACCAATTATCCCATTTTAATAATTTAACCGGCAATTTGTATGAAAAACTTGATGTAAAAAATTTGCTGATATTTATCCATGATGTGCCAGCAGCTTGCAATGGATTAAAAAATAACGTTATACGAAACGAAATCTAAGTTAATTTTTTCCAGTGGCAAGTTCAAAGTTTTTTACTATTTTTCCATGCGTCTAAACCTCCTGATGTGTTATGCATGAGCTTCGGTTATAAACTTTTGTTTCTTTCCACATTATTTAACGTTTAGACTACAATATTTTACGGAGTACGTTATTTAAGTGATACATATATATTTAATTTGTCATCATCACGGCCAGTTCTTTTCCAGCCATTTCCATTGCCGAGCAAGCTACCCTAATGTACTTTCGTATTACGATTTTTTGGGCTGGGCGATAAATCTTCGCGCTGCACAGGCACCGGGCAATGGAAAAATACCAAGCAATCTTCCTGCCAGTATTCGCCACCGGTGGTCCATTTCTCCGGGGATGATTTAATGCTTTTATATTATTAGAAAAAAAAAAAAATAGAAAATGTCTGTCAATTGATACGAATTGAAGTTAGACGAATCGACTCCGAGATTCTTGATGTGATTGCTCTAACCCACGAATCCATCCCTCGTTACATTTAGTGACTTGTTTAATTGTAATTGTCAATTCGTTGACACATTTTTACCCTTTAAGCAGAATCATCCCTCGATTTATTTCGCAGCAAGCAATTCGAATGATTGTTGAATGAGAAAATCCGAAAAAAAAAAAAAAAAATCTGTCGAGCGTGAGGCCCATACGGGATGTACAAGTTAAAATTCTAATTGTAAGATCAGACAAGATCCAAGGCGTGGAGAGAATAAATTCGGGAAAAACCGCCGAAGGCCCTCGCCCAAACTGGGGAAATCGAGCGAAAAAAATAAATAAATTGAAATTTCATTAAAACTTATTTTCGGTATCATTTGGCATAAAATGAGATGCAGACGAAGAAAATGGAATAAATAATGACATTAATAAGAGAATGAAATGAAAAGCTATTTTCCGTAGGATTTTGATTTGAAAAATGAATGTGAATGAAACTTGAATGAAATCCGCTTAAGGATGCGACAGATAGATTAGAGCAGCAAGGCGAGGGCACGATCTCACGATCATTTGGAAACGCCGTCCGAAATTATATGGGCAGAGGGAAGTCAAAATGCAACTCTAATTCAATAACATAATAACCAATTCCAATTTTGTTTAAAATAACAATGTTTGAAGGTAACGAAAAGGATTCAGAAACTCACCCGTTACACAAATTCAAAGTGAGAACGCTTTTGAGGTGAAATAGAGCTTAAACAAGAGTAGTTTAAAATTGAATACAAAGGAATTGCTTTCAAAGGAAATATGGCGATCCGAAACTGCAGAAGCTGAAAGTTTCCCAGGAAAAGGAAGATATTTACCGCGAGTAGTGGTTTTGGAGAGGAAACGGAGACGTATTTTCTGCTTTTTCCCCCGCTCCGACGGTATCTATTATAAACTTTGATTATTTAACCCAAATTACAATACACCGGAATGTCGACAGCGCCATCGGCTTTGGGGGGGGGGGGAGGGGGGGAAAAAACGAGATGACATAATTAACGCAGCTCTAAATATCTAAGAGCGACAGGAATCCCTTCGAGAAGACGTTTAAACGAATCCTGCTGCTGTTAACCGTGGGAAGACGATCTGGAAGAAATTACTTAAGGGTCACTTTATTGCTTAACCTTACATGGCCATCCTTGGTATTCCCCCCGAGTTTGTTACGTTATATTTTACATTTAAATTTTGCAAGAGGCAGAGTTAAAAGTCGATTTGAAGGGAAAATTGAAAGGGCTCTCTCTGAATGTTAAACAGACGATATATCAAAACCCTAAACGTTCATTGTTTTGGCCCCTTCACATGTTTAGCAGCTCTTAAAAATATAATTTAAGTCCCGGCTAATTCCCCTTGACTTATGAACTGCAATTTGATCTCTGAATATTAACGCTCCCACGAAAAACGGAGAAGAGGAAAACTTCCGGCTGCGCGATGCCTTAGGAAACAGGTTGGGTAAGAGTGTCCATAGTGGGAGCTTTCGGCATTTCGAAGAGAGGTTCGGCAATTGGGAAACCTTTTTCGGGGGGGGGGGGGGGGGGATGAATTTCAAAAGTAAAGTCCGGACGCGATCGCAATGTCTCCATTTGGGAACGCGAAAATGTGGCACGGTTTAAATCGGTTTCCGTCAATATCAGAAATTCTTAGCCGAAGCTTGCGTGCCGCGTCTTGGGGGTGAAACTGTTGAATTCTTAAATCGAATATTAATCCACCCGCTTGGGGAAGAACCAAACTCATTGATAACATAAGCGGATTAGCTTCGATGGAAATTTAAATCTCTTCGCCGTTATTAGCAGAAAATTTTGGTAAAATTGCGTGAGCCCTCCCCCAAAATTTTACCCCTTCCTACCCCCGTTTCGCTGCAGTGGAGGCTTTGGCTAATCCTCCTTTCGAATTTTCTCATTCAATTACTTTTCATCGAATCCTTAAGAAAGTTTCATTCACTTTTCCGCGATATTAGCATAATCATCTTATTGGAGGAAAATATCGTCTCGGTTTCGACCGACCCCCACAATAATCAAAAGTTCGTATCAGGTTCGCGTGGAAAATTTCGGCCTTTTTTGGATTTCCATCGCGTATTGTTCGTTTTGGCATTCTACCGCGTTCCTCCATCGAAAACCCCAATGGGGTGGGAAAAAATCTACAACAATGTCCCATGTTACTGCAATATTCTTTATAAATGATTCACATTATTCCGTATCCACGATGATAAACTAAATTTTCCTAGGCGAAACGGTATTTATATTTAAAACCCAGGTATATATATTAGAGAATTAAATATTTCGTAATGATGTGCAACTTTTACATAAGCACAATATCAATTTAATATTTACAATTTATTTCTGTTGTCTAATCATATAAAACGAATAATATATTTAATATTAATATATTTATGAAATAGATCAAAAGCTTCTTATAAAAATTTCATAATTATTTTATAGCTTTGAAGAAGAAATACAATATTTATTATCTTCAATAAATAACTTAATGTTCAAACGAACACTACGTATTAGAATATTTTTATTGAATGTAATATTTGAGAATTTTCAACGTTAGCTATAACTGTGTAAATCATCATTTAGTTTTAAATTTAATAAATATATTTCAAAATTAATGTTTAACACGGCATTTGGAATTAAATTTTATGTTGTATTAAATATTTCACAATATGTGGCGTTTTTTGATTCTTTTCACACCGCCACAGCATGCTCATGAAAATGAAGCGAATTCGAATGCAAGCATTTCTCCTGTAGTCGCGTCGGTAAAGGATCTCATCTTTAGCTGCAGTACATTGAAACAAAATTTTAAATAAAAGTCAAAGAAAATGAAAAAGAAGAGGAAGAGCTCTAATACTTTTTTGAAGAAGACTTTTAAATTAGTCATTCTCCAAAATTCTACCACATGTCAGGGAAAGAAAAGACTTATTCCAAAACTTGTTCATCTTGTTCAAAGATTAGTTTTTATTTTTCGGGAATTATCCGGGATTATTACTTTCCTGTTGAAGCTTTCAACAGAATTTCACCCCGTACGTTGCAAAGCAAATGAATGAAGCGGAGCCAATTTACGCCTTCGAATTTGTCCTGCTCGGAGATCGTTGGTAGTTGTCCAGAATGGAATTTAGGATAAAAGACACGCCGAAAACTCTGGACAACTCGGAATGAACGTTCACGGAAACATTAATGCTTGAATGCGATGGGTAATGAAGAGGTCGGCAATACATAGATGCCGATGGCATTAGCAAATGCCCCAGATAAATTTTATGGAAGGCCACTGCAGAACCTTTCTGGTTTGGAGAAGTGTTGAATGGACCTGGGATCAACTGACTGGGAAGTTTTCCTTGAGGATGCTGTCGCAAAGACGGATTTTTCGCTTGCAGCCTTCGCAAAGAGATGCAAAAAAAGGATTCGGTTTCATCGTACCTCATATATTTGTCAAAACTTTCATGAACTCACTGACTACTTCCCGCGAGCATTCAGCAAAGAAACTTGCCACGTCTGAAAATATACCTGTTCTTGTTCTCTGAGGCTCCGACGAGGAACGGGAACCGTCTTGCGGCACGGACTACATCCACAGCTTCATCTTCCGTGGTGCACTGATGAAAATTAAAATGAAATCAAACGGAATTTCCAGTCTTAAAAAATCGAAATAAACAACAAATACGTGTAAGACTCGGATGAATTTACAAATGAATCGCGAATCCGACTGAGCTTCGACAAATCCTGATAATACACACAAATCAAAGATCATTTCACAAAGAATTTCGCATTATGACATTAGAAAAAAAAAAAATTTGAAACGCTTAAATTCGAAATGTCGCAACAATAAATCCATTTTGGGATCGTCCAACTTGATTACAAAAAAAATTTTTTAACAATCACCGAAAATCGCAATAAGATTTTTAATGCGAGCCACACTACCCGAAAGTGTCAGGTATCTGGTATGAGATACCTTACTTGAAAAAATAAAACTTGCAAAAATGAAAACACAGAAAACTTGCAAAAATGCACATTTTCGAAGGCAGTGCCATTGTTCCTTATGCTTAATAATCTCGGTGTCCAACCGAAGACATAAATCTCCACGACATCATCCACGAGGCAAGACGACAAAATCGAGAAAAGTTTCTCAATGGTCGCAAAGGAACTTGACAGAAAAATGGGCTGCAGTCCTTTGCAAAGGAACCAGAATCACGTAGACGGACTAAAAAAACTGATGCTTCCTCGGAGTTCTCCGACTATTATCATATCCATTCACAGTATTATCTAACAATTTAATTTTCTTTTTCTCCAGATCGAATCTCAGTAATTTAATGACATCCCTTTTGGAGTGTTCTTTGTTCTTTGTTCGCTCTTCCTTCATCGGTAGTCTTAAAAAGAGTTACGTTCCTAATGGTAATTTTGGTGTTAATTGACTGGCATCAAACGCGAGAGGAAACTCAGTTAAATTATAAGAGAAAAAAAAAAAAGATAAAAAAAAAACAAAACTATAATTTTTCATGTAAAGTAATCAAATTTTATTGAAGTTTAAGGTAAATATTTTAAAATCGAATTTTAGACCGGCACTTTCACATACCGCAGGCATGGGTATGCCATCGCCAAAATCCCTGACAGCTTTCATATCTGCTCGACCAACATGACAAAAAGGGTATCAAAACCTGTGGGAAACAATGATGAAAGACTCCGAGAGAGAAAATAGGGAAAATAACTTTTAAACATCTCAAGCGGTAAGATATTCTGTCATATCTCGTTTGAATTTGCGTAAATAAAAAGAATTTTCACAAAGGACGGACGGGCAAGGAAATAGAATGAATGGAAAATCTTTTTCAAATATGATTTTTCACGTCAGGAGACGTCAAAGTTAAATTTCCATAACCCATTTGCATATTACCAGCTCCTGGGCGAGAAATTTGACATTTCCCGACTCTTAAGACAAGCAGGAAGCAAAGAGGTACCAGACGGGGAGAAAAGGAATGCGGAAAAGTCTGGGAATAAGGGATGAAATGATGAGAATCGGGATAAATGTTTCTTCCACCCATCTATCGGGAGGAGACCTCAAATCTCTCTGAGAAAAGGATCAGAAACTTCCTATTCTTTAGAGGGATTTCCGCTTTTGACGGAAGTTCATTCCACATTTGGAACATCCAAAATTAAATGTGATCCATTATGTTAATTTAAAAAGCAACGGAAAGCCGAGATATTATTTTCTGGAAGCAAGAACGAGAGCGGGACTGTACTAAAAGCCGCTGCACAAAATGAATGGCTTTACTTTTTCGAAAATATCAGCTACTTGCGAGCTTTTACCCTAATACACACCGTTATTTACTTGCTGCGATGGATCCGAGATGGTTTCAGATTTTGCGTAAAACCAACGTTATTTACAGACGATCTCATTGATTACGGAGGAAATACAAGAATCATCCGGGGGAACAGAAAAGCGAACGGGAGGCTTGAGGGAGCGACAGCGCTCCTCTTATTGCCGCAATTCTTCAAACGGAAAAATCCGGATCGCAGCATCCGATCCATGATTTCGAATTTGAAAAATACAATGTCTGAAGTTTCAATTTAGAAAAGGCAAAGGAAAAATTCATTTTTTTTTTTTTTTTGGACGGTCCTGCGGTAACAATCCCGAGCTAAAATGTCATCGAACGGCAACATTACTTTTCTCACTTTCGCGCATAAACAAACAGTATTATCCGAAAATTGGGTAAAGATCGCGTCATACGCAATACAAATGGATGATTTATGGGCTGTGATTAGTTCCAATCATCCGGAACATGAAAGCGGAAAGCGGCAAGTGTTATTCTGCATTAGATTCGAATACACGTTCGCCCTGCGAACACGTTCAAGACCCGGGAGAATATGCTAAATTGTCAGAACAGGTGAAATGGAGGTTATTTCGCTCTGTCAATACCACAAATACCAATCTAGAACGTAACTTTTTAAACGAATCGATCAATCGCGGATTCATTTATCTTTTCTCGCGCAACGGTCAAAACCTGAAAATCCCTTCCGCGGGAACGACAGCAACCTTTATATTTTATAGTTATTTCGTAAGGGAGAAGGAGATTTTTAATAAAATAATTAGGAAACACTCTAAATTTTTTTTTTTTTTTGTTTGCAAACATCACGTTTATTATTATTTAAAATGCCTTTCAATCAACATGTCGGAAACAAGTAAATTTATCTCAGCAAGACATTTTCTTCTCGATATTTCTTTTTGCATGATTTAACATGAATCTCGAAGTCTTCCTTGTTGTTATTTAATATGTAATTAAAATTTCCGCTCTTCCTGCTCGCGAGACATTGGCCCTCGAATACATTATCAGCGGCACTATTCAACTACTTGAGAATCCATCTCTCAGTACTGGAAAATCCTCATAGACAGAAATCATTAAAATTCAGGCTCCTTACGCCAAACAGAAATTGTCACATTTCACTGCGAACTAGTTTCCGAGTTGGATACTTGCTATTATTTGAATAATTAAAATGATATTCTGAATTGAGTATCTGTTTCAATCTTCCTTGATTCGCTTCTAGCTTTGGAACGGTTGCAACGCATTCTCTGTAGTTCGTATTTGTTATTACGTAGCGCAAGCTACAATTCGCGGCCCAAAATGAGTCCGGGAATTATTTTTCCGCTGCTGTTGATGCAGCGATTTCCTTAATCCGAATGTTATTAGGAGACCGCATTCGGAGCAGTGGAATTTCCAAACTGAAACGAACAAATTGCGTAGCTTTCCTTAATCAGAAATTTGTTTGGGGCCGAAAATGCGAACCGGCAAATTAATTTAAGGGATACGGCAGGACTTCCAGCAGAAGAATAATAAAAAGACTGGAAAATAATCTTCTTTCCGTGTCACCACGAAAATTAAAGTCTAATTCGATTTTATGGGGAAAAGGTCTGTCTCAGCTGGGACTCA